>CAEFZY010055282.1:0-37699 GCA_903066815.1 Brachyrhaphis roseni | reverse complement strand
TATATATATATATATATATATATATATGCTTTTTATTCCCTATTCCAAAAGCAATGTGGAGATTTTGTTGAGACAAAATTTGTAAACATTTATGCTTGTAGTGTGCGTGTGTGGCTTTTCTCCATGTTCCTCCCTGAAGGAAAAGACTCATGTTCGCTCTCTAACTTGTCCTGGTAGAGGGTCAATTGCAACCAGTTGGCCGCCAGTCTGGTCCAAAGTAAACATTTGCAGAGAGTCGACTGTACAGGCAGGTACTTGGGGGCTCTGTGTGTTGCTCAATTTTGCTTTTCCCCTTCCTCTTAGACTCCCACTCTTCTCCCCCCCTCCAGTTTTCTGCCTTCTTCATGTGCGCCGGTGGGCCACAGTTTCCTAAGGGCTGGATGTTGAGCTGCCAACTGATCGGCTGGACACACAGGATCGCCTGGTTTTTGTGGCCTGAGTGCAGATCACATCCAAGACAAAACCAGCCAGACTGGTTCTGTTTTGAGTGTACACAGCTGAACAAAAAGCAATTCTTCCTCATTGTGCAAGCTATCAACAAAAGGCTTTAATTGCTTTAAGTCCACGCATAAGATCCAGGCATGCACTCCCTTTTGTTTTAGCACAGAAGGGGAGGTCTGCTGCAGATTTGCAGGGAAATGTCAGCGGGATTGCAGTTCAGAGCACTCAGCTTTTTGAGCCTGATGGTCGGCGACTGCTTTAACTGGGGCCGGGGCGCTGTCTGCACAGCTCAATTTTGCCCACATTAATCAAACTCACATTTCCTCACATCAGCCGGTGCGCCTATCAGCAGGGCTGGCTTGTTAGCATAATGAATACAGGTGATTTTACACAGAGGAGCACAGTCCTCAGCTGGCAAACTAATACTGTTGGGAGAGGAATAAAACAGATTAAATTTCTGCTGCATATTTAAAGTGTTTTTTACAAACTTAGAGTTGGTTTTAGTTTAACACCAAAGTCCTAAATGAAGCAAAGTGTCATTGTGAGTTTTCCTGTTTTTGTTTTGTGGCGAATTGTGCTTATTAAACTAGTCAAAATAGCCTTACAAACCAATTTCAACCTTAGCTCATCATTAGTTTACGGAACAGAATGTTGCTAAGAGTAATGTGCTTAAATTTAGACTATTTGTGTTTTTACCTACTGCTGTTCTCAGTAGCGTTTATATGTACTTTATTCAATGGCAGCAAACCCTCCTGAGCCATTTGTTGAGAACACTGTGTAGGTTTTCCCAAAAATTTGGCATCAAGAAAATGGAAAGAGTTTGTCAAGAGGACTAGAGAGGACTTTAATTGCCAGGTTGGACTTTGAATGACCAAATTTATATCCTGTAGGATCCTGCATACCTGATGCATCAACCACCTCAACTACCACAAACACTCAGTCACACAAATTTACAATGATGCGGACATTGTCATTACAGCATAAAAAGCAAGGTGCACCATAGTGATTGAGAGAGGAACCATTAAAGATAGCATTCATTCCGTTCTGCACAAGTCACAAACTTGGGTCCACTGATCCGTTTTTGCACTTTTTAGAGTGCTTAATGCATATTACACTGGATTTATATGTCCAGTGTATGACTGGTGGGTGTACTTGCTAATCATAAGTTCAGGTGATGTCAGCAGAGTATAGTGTTCATGAATCACAAGCGTGCATGGAAATTAATGAAGTAAAAATGCCAATAAGGAATTACTTGCACTTTCTATTTAACTTTTGGATTGCCAGATTCATATTCTAGCTAAAATCTATAGTAATCAACCCTTCTGTCTGCTCTTTATAGTATTATTTTCCACGTAAGTTGTATTCCTGAAGCATAAAGTTCATAAGGTTAGGTGTTTTAAACAAAAATGTATGAAAGTATGTACAATAATTACCAGCCTACAGTTGGCCAGGAAAAAGACATGACTTTAAAACACTGCTACCCTAAAAGGAGTCATGGGGTTTCCTTTGTGGCTGGGAATATTTCCAGACAGCTGAATTTATATTTCTTGGTAGCAACCAAAAACTGCAGGAGACTTCAGTCAGCCAGCTGATCAGCAGGGGCAGCTGCATTACTCTACGCTTCGTTGTATAATACGAGTTACAACAACATCCAATTTCCCGCTGGGATTAATGGAGCATTATTTTTTTAATTGGATTGAATTCATGCAGAAAACAAAACGCCTGTTACTCCGACACTTTCCCTCTCATCAAAAGGGACTGTGAACTGTCGGGACAGAGACATTGTTGTGCTTTTGAAACCTCTATTTTTATTAAGACGCTGGATTACTTTGGTGCCAGTAACCAACCCATGTCTATGTCAGACATGATGGAATCGCTTCAGAATCCATTCTTGAATGTGTCGAAAGCTGCACACCCAAGGTGGGGTTTACTGAGGCCTGTGAATCCCAGAGAAACCTGCTTCCTTTGTGTTAATCCCATTTTCCTAGTCATACTCTCAGCTTTAAAAAATTCTTGGGACGTCAGCTATCTAGATGTTCACAACGTGAAAATTCAATGTTTTTTATGAAGTGCCCTCGTTAGTAAAGAAAACCTTTTTCTTTTTCTTTTTTTTTTTCAAAATCCTGCTTCTTTGTTGTAACTGTGCAACAGCTGAAAATGAAATGCACCACAGCTAAATGGTCTAAATCTTTCTTTAATTTTGTTTTCGTCTAAGCTTGCCACTCTTCAAAATAACTTTTTTTTCTGCCTGCCGTTATTTTTCAGCTGTGATATTAAAGTCTGACCACATTCAAGCACGTCAGTTTCTTTCACACACCCTTAAAGTCACCTCTGCATTAAACATCAAAATCTGTTATTTCATGGAGAGTTTAAGCTAAAATGGCCGTTTGTGTACGTGCTGAGTTATTGCTTTTCAGGCAGACTTCCTCTTGGTTGAACTGAAAGGAGGGCACTGAAGGTCAGAGAGGAGTGTGGGGGTTGTGGGGAGGGGTCTGTCTGAGAGTGAAAGCTTGCAGTCAGACAGTGAGAGAGACCTTTGCTTTACCATTCATACATACAGGTGCTTATAATTTGCAGAGTGATTAATCATTGTTGTTTTTGCGGGTGACATCTTGTTTAATGGATCTGTCCATCTCCCTTTTTTCACCCATTCAGTTGGAAAAAGGAGCTATGCAGAATGACCGGTTTTACATATTCGGCTTAGACGCTCATGCATAAACACAGACTCTGACTCAGGTTCGTATCAAGATCGAGCTAATTGTGATTTCGAGCTCGTCTTTCTTTTTTTTTCCCCCGCTGCAACACTGTCGTGTTGTTAAATCCGCAGACGCTGTCCAAAGTATGAAGTAGCCAAATGCAACATGTGTGCGAGCCCACCAGCTGCCACCGCACAGAGGCGGTGGTGTTTTCCGTAGCTGTTTGCTTTGGGCGGAGGGCAAACTGGCTGGTCAGCGTGGCTGTAAATCAGAGTCTTCCTGATGGAACCCTGACGGACAGGAACCTAATCTGTCCCCGGTGTGTCATTATGTCCAACCTCCCAGATAGCTGCAGATCCTGCTGCTCCTCTCATCTCTCTCAGCCTTCACAATACACATACACGCACGCACACCGGCCCACACATACCTCAGGCTCCTGGAAACCAGAGACAGTAACACAGACACACATGTTGAACATAAACCGGTTGAGCCGTGTCAAGAGTTCATCATCAGCATCTGTCATAGCAAAGCCGATGCCCAAAAAACCACTGGCTTCTCCCGCGCCACAGCCCCGGCGCTCCTGCCTCTAATGTTCACAGGCCGTGCATGTACAGTCGCCAAACTGGCTTCAGTGATGGCTAAACATAAGCAAACAGACAGATCCTTTTAGGACATGTTAGGATTTGTCCCATGAGCCAACTGGCTCTTCCACAAAATGGCCCTCACACATTGTGGAGAGTCTGAGTCAAGGTGTCATCTGTTTCTTTTATGAGTCCTTATGTTGCCAGATCCAAAAGGAATGCCTCTATCTCTATGCACCACAAATACATAAAAAAATTTTTAAAAAATCACTGCAATAATGTGCTAATCATTTTTTAAATCATTTACATTTTACTTTCCTATCATTTTCTCATGCGAGTCTCCTTTCTCTGAATCTTTTTTTATCCTCTAATAAGCTGAAATTCATAACTCTCCGCAGACAGTTTTGAGTTATTTCAGCTTTTCTGACTATAAGGAGGGTAAAAGCAAGAGACTCAGCACAGTTCACTTGAAGTTTGTCCAAGTAGAAGCTCTTGACCTCTCAATTACAGGATGATGGAGCCATTTCTTCTTTTGCGTGTTGCTGAATTTCATTAGCAAGCAGGCATCCGCACATGTTTGTGCAGCTTTGAGCTATAGCTTTGAATTGTTTTGCTGTGTTTTGCTTTTTTTTTTTTTTTTAATTATTTTTTTTTACAGATTGCTGATATGCAATACTAAGCATGGAGCAGGATTATAACCTTAAGTGAAACACCATGGTTTCAAAGTGTTTCCATTTATTTATAAAGGAAAGCAAAAATAATCTTTACTGGTGCTAAATCATAATATTGTATTGGGTGATGGAAAATTTACAGTTGTAACATTAACATTCATACTCCACTTTGTCAAAGTAACCAAACTAACCAAACCTGTTTACCCCCTCACCTGCACCACTAACTACTAAATAAAATTACAGATAAACCTCAGAAGACACGAGCGCAACTTTCCTCTATGCAAAAGGAGGAAATTTTGCTAAAAGTAAGCAAAAATGAAGACGCATCAGATTTCAGCAGCCGTAGGATTTCTCTTTTGTAAAAGACCATGACCTAATTGTCCTGCTATCTTTAGACTCACATTTGGTTTGGTTGTATTTACCCAGAATGCCCTGCTGCATAGTTTGCTTCCTGCTTTTGAAGGAATTGAATGCATTCAAACCTCTCCAGAGTTCATTTTAGTCAAACCGAGACCTAGGTTTTTAGGCTGACCAGAGTTCACTTTTTTGGTCCTCATCAAAGTTTGATTGCGCTTTCACACCACTCCAAACAAAGACTTTGATTAAATTGGACTAAACAGGACTAGTGTGAATGCAACCTATTTTTTAAATTATTTTTTTTACTTCAGTACCTTGATATCTGCAACAAATCCACGCCTACATCGTAACACAGGCTGCTTTCAAGGTTTCTCAGATTATCTCGTTTTAAAACTCGCTCACATGTATTTATTTTCATACTCTTGTCTTACGCTGCAAGTTCCTTACAAAACCAGAAAACTAAACACACACTGATATAATCTGATGCCATCAAGAGACAAAACACCGATGCACTCCATCGACAATGAATGCAAGACTTATGCACTCAAAGAATGTTTGCTTGACCTTTCTCAGCATCACCTCAGACACCAAGCCACCTCTGAAAGTAAGCCTCTCATTCAATGCCAGTGGAGCAGCGCCGAGGTTTGTCTCTCTAATGCCCAGAGAGCCTGAAGTCTCATTTCCAGCTCAGGTGACAAGTGATCTTTTAAACAATAAGACCAGCTTTTCAGATTTGTACATTTCTCTTTTTAATGTTCTCTACTAACACAACACACGAGCAATCCAGTATTAGTCTTTACACATCTTTTGCACCATCTCTTCATCTGTTGTGTCTTTGTTTATAATCCGGGAAGTACTGAAAGGCTTGAATAGTGATTAAGCCCAAGAGCTGTTTAACTGGTGCCGGGCGAGCAACGTGGCACTGAGCCATCTGCCAAAACAAAAACCATCAGCGATGCCCTTTCACACAGAGAACCAATATGCCTGCCTCTACAACCGGCTGTGGAAATGAATTACCCTAATTCAAATAATGGAGACGAATCATAGACACAACACAAAGTTCGGCTGCTGATTACATAATTATCGCATCCAACTGCTGTCTTACGGAACGTAATCACTGTCTCTCATTAGCAGCAAACTGCCATTGTGCATCTGGAGCTGTGTTACGCAATATTTGGAGAGACTTGTAGCAAGCTTGCTAACAATGAGCACGACGCTTGTTTTTCATATTGGTAGTGTGGATAAGAAAGCGTTCTCTTGTTTAAACAAGACCAACCTTCTCGTAATGCCTGCCACTTTTTCTTTAAGTGCTGGAACAGATTGTGACTATGTTTAACCAGTAATGGCTGAGTGCCTTTGCTCTTTTCTAATCGCTTCCTGCCTTTAGCTCCAACGGTGGCGGACAAGAAAGACACATGCAGGTTTCCCTTTCTTCGAACGTGGAAACCTTCACGGCCTCTCTTTATATTTTCCTCCTTGTGTCTAAATGCTGGAGCCAGGAAAGCCAGACCACCCCTTGAGCTTATTCAATACCACCACAAATAGCTTGTAGATCATAAAGAAGATCATATCACCCCACAGGAATGTCCGCTGGTTTTTCAGCCCCTGCATCATTTGCATTCATCTACCTTGCAGCCGTTTTCTGTGCCCACAGTGATTGTGTGTTTCGGAGAACATCTCTTCCATGATGGATCCCAAAACATCTGCCAAAGGGGGTCTTCTTCCTCAGAGGATCGTTACCCTGAGCTCTTTTTTCCCCACTTAGAGCTGCAAAAGCTTTGAGCTGTCAGTGGCTGTTTTTTGTCTTTAATTGTCTCCCAGCAGTTTATTGTGGTAACACGTCCTGTTAACAGTAAAAGCAAGGGTCTTTATTTTAAAGACAAGTTCCTGGTCTTCTGTCTGAGTGTCCATCCAGTCTGCTCCAGACAGCAGGCACTAACAGGAGTGGGGGCATGTGGGGTTGGGGGGCTTCTACCTATCCTATAGACATAGGGTGTTAACAACTAATTAAAGAATTTACGGCCTCACTAAAACATTATTATTGCTGTTCCCTCCCAATTATTGCCTCTATTATCAGCTTTTATGGACACAGGTGAGCTTCCACAGAACGTTTTGCGTGTTTTGGCCAAGCGGTCAGTTATGACATTGCGTTAAAAACACCACGGCAGCTGTGAAGCCGAGAGGTTAGAATCAGAGGGGATACGGGGCTTCTCTACTCATTTGCAATTCTAGTTGCTACATGAAATGGAAATATGCTTTTTCAGCTGGCCTCTTTCTCTCTTAAGTAAAGAGCCATCTTTTGTGTGGTTCCCACATGTGCTTTACATCACCTCAATCAATCTCTGTCTCCCCTCTGTCCACTAGGTGACAGTAATGACACAGCTCTCCCCTTATAGGGGCCGGGGATGGGATGCACTGTAATCTTTGTTTACACAAGGTAAAATACTTAGGCCTATGGGGTGTGGGATGTTATAGTGATGTGGGAACATGCTGGTGAAGGTAATAATGTTAGTGTCTATGGTGGGAAGTCCACACATTTCCTACTCTGCTCCTCATCACTCAGCAGCATCTAAAGGCTTGGCCGTAATGACCCACATTATGGCGCTCTGTACACTTTCATAGTATCAGATTTAGATCAATTTGGATTTAGTGATTTTAAGTTTCAATTTTTCTAAAAAGATGTCATGATGGTTTTTTTCCCAGCAGAAATTCTGACAATCTGTAACCTGTCTGAAACTCTATATAGATTAGCTTGAATCTTTTTTTTTGTTGTTTTTTTTTTGCCATACTTTTAAAATTTGTACCAAATGAACACAGTGAAAAGGATGAATGTTTATTACAGTTGTAGGTGTGAATGAAACACTCACACTATTATAAACATTAAAATATCACTACTATAGAAGGACATAAAGCCACAATGTATAATGTATAATATTTGCTTTAATTCAAAACACAAATATACTTACTGTGACTAAAATAGCATAAGCCACTGGACATAATTATGTCATAATGAGTATTTGTTTATTATAATTTTCACTCTGTAGTTTTCCTACAACCCAAAATATGTCTTTCAAGCATGGGAAAAATGTTGGAGCCAGCTGTGAGCCAGCTGACTGGCAGTGAGCAGCAACAGGTGGAGGAGCGGCAGCATTATGTATATCCATTATTATGTGCCATTTGGAGAAGTGAATAATAAGTGCTTCTGACTGAAGAATGTCATATGAAGTTGCAATAATGCTAACTTTGTTTGTAGATACATACCCCCATACCAGTTTACAGAACAAATAATGGATACATGTGTTGACCCAGTGAGGCGTTTCAGTGTCACGTCTATTTCATCAGAAATTCTCTGTAAACTAAAGTAAAACACCAGAATAAAAAAGTAATTCTGTATTTCTGTTTTTGCTGGAAATAGTTGTTTCTGTTTTTGTGCAGTTGTGGTCACGTCTAAACTTGATCTAGAACTGGAATTTGATGACTGCACCAAACTAGCTTTGTGGCTTTTGATGAAACTAGGAAAAAACTTTTTTATCTCTTCTATTTTCACTTTAATGTCAGTGTAATGTGCTCCTTTCTAATTTTGGCTCATGTTTGTGTAATTACGCTGCTGTAATGAAAGTATTTGGTGCCAAGAATAATGCAACAAGCCGTTTCAAAGCAGGACTCAGACTGGAAATGTCTACAAATGTTCAAAGTCTGCACATAACGTCTTTATCTGTCTTATGACATAATTTTAAAATATTACATTTTATAATATATTTTTTAATGTGTTAAAAAAATATTAATATTGTCCAAAACAAATGCTAATGCTGATATATCATGCTTCACTGTTTAAAAAGTTGATAATTAAAATAATTTACAGTGTAATTAGTTATCAAGATATTTTTAGGTGTCTAATTTTAAAGAGTAACAAAAACTAAGAACGTATTTGTGAATAAAAAAATTGTTAAAGACGTCATAACCAAAATGCTTAAAGCCCAATATTCAAATTAATTTTCTTCTGAACATAGTTCATAAGTTTTTTAGCCGCCTGAAGAGAACTAAAAAGAAAGACTTTTTTTTACACTCTAACTCTTCTTCTTCTGCTACTTCTTGTTTAATGGTGGGTGGAAAACAATTTAGTGAATCATTACTGCCACCAAAAGGGTAAGTGTGAACCAAGTGTTGCCAAAGGAAAAAGATAAACAAACTCATATTATACCCATACAAATTACAGCAGCTTAAAAATAAAATATGGCCTGGTGTGTTTTACATCTCGAGTCTTTCTGAAATAAATCAAGAACAAAAAAATAAATACCAGTTTTCATTAGATGGAAATTACCTGATCATATAATCCAGACTGCATGCCTCACATCAACACACGGTGCTTGCTGTTGGCACAGCTCTATCCATTTTATAGAGAATACTTCTCCTTTATGCCACCTTCACTCCCTCAGACACTCACTAAAAAGGTGAAATATAAACTTTTTCCCTGATAAAACAGCTAACCTGCTCCGACCATCAGCAGCAACTGATTCAGGGTCTCAGCATGCTAACAAGAGCCAGCATCAACACTGAGCCAGCTAAAGCTGAATACAAACCTCTTTTAAATTCTTTCTCTGACACACAAACCTTCTGAACCACAAGTCTTATGACAATTATTGACTTTGGCAAAGATATATACATTCATAATACATCCTATATAAACATATCAGCCTTCCTCTTCCTCTCTGGATGCCGCAGACCACATCAGAATATTCTACTAGGATTATTTACCTAACTAAAGTAGTTGGCTTGGAACTTAACCATAATTAAACGTTACAAATCACTGTAATATAATGCAATTTTGATGATTTTAATTGTTTATATTTAATACCCTCCAATTTTTAAAAACTCGTTAAACATGCTGAGCCCCAGTTCCATATAAACAGCATCTTATTACTAGAAAAATCTATTTGGTCAGTTATATATTAATGATTACGTTATATAAATCAGCAAAACAAGGTGCAGACCTACATGTTTGAGCTCTTTTCCTGCATCGGATGTGCTTTACTTAGCTTTTTGCTTCTTCACTTAGTGACTGATATCAAAGCTTTATGCTGCACAACTTCATTTCACAACTTTACTGATGCAGAGTTTGAGATAAATTTGCCGAATTTTTCAAACATAAAAGTGTACTCATGTTGACTAAAATATTTTACACTGAATGGTGTTGTACAAAGCGTCTGTTCTAGTTGGAAGTGTTTAAAAAGTAAAATTTTAGCCTGTGGTCTTGTTCTGAGATGTCGCTGTTTATTTAGCTGGAGCAGGTCTCGTCTTAGGGCTGGAGATAGTTTGTTTAAAGAGCAAGAAGTCTCAGAAAATACTTCCTCTTCAAAACATCAGTTACTGCATGTTTTGCATCCATTTTATACCCTTTTCTTTTTACTCTGTCACACATTTCCGCCCATCCGGTATCTCTATTTGCATCAGTGATGATGTATTTAAACACACACACACACACCCACACACATAACAAGCTACAACAGGGACAGTAATGGAGGAACGAAGGCTCTGACACCGACATCTGACAGCTGACATTTATCATTAGCGCGTCTGCCCAGGCAGGCCGGGTTGACCCAGTCAACCGCTCACACACCTCTACTCATCCATCAACATCACAGAGTTCACTTCAAGTTTGACAAACTGGGATGTACCATGCCAGACCGCTCTCTCTTTCTCTCTCTCTTCTCTCTCTATCTACCTAGTGAGGGAGAATTGGAATTAAAATTGTGTTCAACATGACTTTATTACCGAAAGAATGGCCACAAAAAAGATACTGTGTCACTTGAAAGCAAGATATAAAAGTCTGTTTAGTGGTTTTTTTATTTTTTTTTTGTCTTACTCTGCTGGTAAGGGTATAGTTTAGAGACATTAAGAGGAGTGGTTAATTTTATTTTGTGGGTGATTTAACTTTTACCTGTACAATAAAAAGGGAAAGTATCACTTCAGATATATATATACCTATATATATACCTATTTTTTTCATCCCATAAACCCTGACTGACAAGACAAGCAACAACTATCCTCACTACAGATAAAATAATGTAACAGATTATTGCAATAATTTTTCTTTTGCAACCATAATCATTTACAAACCACAAAGTTTATCGTTGACCTCAGCGTGTAAAGAGTGTAGTGGACTGTTTTCAGGTAGCAGCATCGCTGGAGTTTATGGTTCATAAACTGATGAAAACGACAGGCACTCTGGCACTTTCTCTGCCGTTTCACTAAAATGACTTTAAACCATAGAAACGGTATGGGGGGAAAAATGTTAGCAGTTTTAAAAATCTTGCTATTCTTTGATGCTGGCCCATAACTCCATTTTTTGCAGGGTAAAACAGGCAGAATGAAGATATTCCTTAATCGGTCGTCTTCTGTAATTACTTTTGTTGAAATTTTAATTATGTGTTACATGAATGTGTTTAGGATCACATACTTGTGAAATGTGTGTATTTCCCAAGATGGTAAAAAACAAAAAAATCCTAAGTGATTGTAGCTTCGTTGATTCGTATGCATCAGAGAGAACGTAAAAACAAGTAAGGATTGCAAAACCAAGCAGGACTTAGGCTGTGTTATTGCAACATGCACGCATATTTTTCTCACGACAACTTTGCTTCATTTTCCAAAACAAATCAGTTTTTACAAGCGTTTACTTCCTTCTTATTCAGAGTTATCATTATTTTGTACAAATCGAGGTTGTTTTCCCAGAGGGATTTTAGTTTGTCAACACATCTATTTAAAAAACACCAAAATGTTTAAAATCAGTATTTGAAAAAGTTTATGATTTCTCCAATTCTTTAAACTCTGAACAACATGATTTGAGTTGAGCACCTGGACAACCTATTGTATATTTAAATTACCACTTTTATCCATTTTTAGCAGCTTGTGCAAAACTAATATCGGAATAGTTTACTCCACATTATGTAAAGAAGAAGAGTACATTGCAATGCACCTTTTTTAAAAAGCATTATTCAGGGTTGTCTCTGCATTTACCAACAGGACAATATAGCACACTCTCTACACAACTTTACAGCTTAAGGGGAAAAAAGAAGTACCTACTGGAATTGCTTTTCTACAAAACTGGCCTCCTCCCAACAGTGATAACCCAGGCTGTTTGCATATCTTAATACCACAAATGACTCCTAAAATGATTCATTGTCAGCAATGCCAGAAAGTTTTCTCAATGTTCCGAGGAAGAATTTTGAAATACTAAAAGAGAACTTAGCGACCCTGAAATATATTACTGGTTCAGTCTTTAGTGCATTTTCTTTTATTTCATCTCTTTTAGATTTGTGGTTGTTCTTGATCTTATAGCTGTTTTATACCGTCTATTTCGGCGGTCAAACAATAATCACGATGCAGCTTTCATGTTATTATTTACTAGCATCTCCCATCGGTTGAAAGGTGGGAGTGTTGAGTTGCATCCAACCTTTCAGGCATGAAAATAAAGTCTTTATTGCAAAGCAGCGACTTCATGTGAATGTTTAAACAAAATGGAATAGATTTAATTTTTTCATCTGTCTCTGAGGAAAACCCTATATCTATTTTACACTTAATATCTAAAGAAACCTACATCGCAATGCAGAAAGTCTCACACCTGGAAACACTCAGGAGTGTTTCCAGTTGCAAAATTATGCAAAAACCATACAGTTTAGGATCTGCAGATTTGTTTGTGCCATGGTGAGAAAGATGAATGAAAATCCACAAACATCCATGATAAATGTTTGTTTCTTTATTTTCTCTTCATAAAGACAAATACAACAACTAGAAAGGGTGAAGAAGTTAGTCGCAGTGAGAACTTGTTGGATAATTACTGGTTGTATTCACACGTGGGCTTATTTTGAGATCTTTCTGACCCTTCTTTTGTGTGTGAAGTGCCACGCTCGCGCCAGGAATTATCTGCTCCACTCACACAAGAGCTCAGATGGACATTATTCCCAACAAATATGCTTTTTTACATGCAGTCCCCCGAGGCGATGTACAGGAAATCTCAGTCCTTCAACTGGTGTGTAAAAACAACTGTGGCGGCTGCGATGTAGCAGTCAGCACAGGCCCATGAACGTCTAAGCCTTTTAACTGCAGCCTTAAGTTAGAGAAATCCCCTGTTGTCATTGGAGATGATTCCACTTGGGTTTTCTTTTTTGTAAGATCTCTTTGAGTTTTTTTCAAGTGCAGATTTAGCGGCATTAACTGGGACATTTCTGCGCTCCTGAACCAGGAAACTTGAACTCTGTGATTAATGGCTTTCTCTGTCTTTGTTTCCGTGCTGCATCTTCTCCCAGATGATCTCTTAGCCATAATATATTTTCCTATTATAATACAGCTCCGGCCACATTTATTTGGCTCTCCTGTTCAAGATGTGTAAATTTATCTTTTGTTGCAGTCGCATAATCTGACTCTAAAAATCCAACCTTTAGTTTTTATGCTATAAAATAATTGTTTTTTCCCTAAAAAAAAATCAATACATGTAATTATTTTTATATTTATGCTTTACTTTGTAAATTTTTCAGAAACTTCTAACTTATAATCCATCATTTTCTCCTTCACTAGAGTATAAATCTGTATCTCCTTGCCATTACCCACACTGACCAGATATTGAGTCGTACTTCTAAAAACACTTTTGCTTGCCTTACTTTGACTTTAACTAATAGTTTATTGGCTTGACAAATTTGTGGTACTTAATGTTACGTTTATTTTTTAACTTGCTGGATTTACTTTGATGTAAACCACAAATGTTTTTTTTTTCTAAAAATAAAATGCAAATTTGTTGTCATATATTACAATTACCCAACTCAATATGGGCTTTTAAGTTCCTTTTATCAGGGTTTTCTCACAAACACAAAATCAATGTCTACATTCACCACAGTCAGAACAGTTGAGGCAAATTTAACTGTGAAAAATGGACAGATCAACCTACAGTAAATAAATAAGTAAATGGCAACCTATTGGTTGACCAACAATATCCCTCCTTGACAGCTCACCCATGATGACCTGTAACCAGCAAAACAACAGTTATACCATGCATTTTAACAAGCAACTAATGAGCTGCGTCTGTATTCACAAGGGGTTGCCGGGTTTTATCAAATTGTTCGATTCTGTCTTTCAAAACAGATTCTGTCTTTTCCAGACTGGTTGTAGTCATTTTATCCTCCTCCGGTCACACCTTTATTATCGGCGCATCCTTCATCTTCTGTATTATATGAGGACTTGCTTTTTGTGCTATTTTGTGCTGGACAATAAAAAATGTAACATTGTTGTGCTCACGGTAATGATTTTAGGGTTTGAGATACTCCAATAAGAATAAACATGGAATCCAGTATGATCACAACACCCACAAAGTATCAATTCAGAAAGCTTAAATCTTTGGACTTATTGCATAACAATGAAGGTGGATTGCATTAGAAGTTGTGCATTTATCACAAATGATATTTCTGGGTGTATGTTATGCAAGTAATTTCCCTTTTTAAAAAATCAACCTGTATGTAATTCTAATTTGTAGAAAATAATTGTACTATGAGCTGCACTATGTTAGCAGGTATTGATATTCTCAAAGGCTTTTTCCTACGGAACACCAATTTACACTGTGTTCCAAATTATTATGCAAATTGGATTTAAATGTCATAAAGATAAAAATTTTTGTTCTATTAAATTTAAAGATGGTATTGTGTGTCAGGGCTCTTTGAATCACTATAATTAATTTCAGAGAGCTGGGTTGATTAGTTTGTCTGGTGAGCTCAATTAAAGGAAATCTACTTAAGAAGGATGTTCCACATTATTAAGCAGGCCACAGGTTTCAAGCAATATGGGAAAGAGAAAGTATCTGCTGACGAAAATCATCAGATAGTGTAGTGCCGTATGACAAGGTATGAAAACATTAGATTTAATGAAAACTTAAGCGTTCGCATCATACTGTGCAGAGATTTGTGGCTGATTCAGAACAAAGATCTGTTTGTACAGATAAAGGCAGAATGAGGAAGGTTTCTGTTAGACAAATTCATCGGATTAAGAGAGCAGCTGTTAAAATGCCCTTAAAAAGCAGCAAACAGTTATTTGAAGCTGCTGATGCCTCTGGAACCTCAAGGTGGAGGATCCTCCAGAGGCTTGCGGTGAATGAACCTACTATTCGGCCCCTAACCAAAGTTCACAAGCAGAAACGGTCGCAGTGGGTTCATCTATCAGTCATTTGGGTCCATATGTAGTCTCTGATTTGCAAATATTGGGGGGAAAAACAACTATTTTTCCTCAATCTAAATTTCTGATAGTTGAAAAAAATGAAGCAAATAACCTTTGTATATAAACTGCAGATAATCGACATATTCAATTCTCAACTAATCCGGATGGAGGATAAAAACTAAAGCTTAAAATTTGTCTTAATTTTCTTCCATTTATGAATCATGTCATTAATAATAGGGTTATTGTTGGATAGCTGCTTATTTACATCAGTTGGAGCCAATACAATATCTATAGAATGAGAATAAATGTCTTCTTACCATTAAAATCCATCTTAAATTGCTTTTAAAATAAAAATACATCCTTCCTTGTGGTGTTTGCCGTGACCTGTGATATCAACTAATTTTCCAAATCATTCTACTTTTACAGGAGAAACATGCTAGCGCTGCCTCTTCTTGTTTCTGTGACTTTCTTTGTTCTATCACTCCTTTCCATCTGCCTGAACATTAAAAGAGCCTGAAATTAATCAAGTTGTCTTTGACACAGCGCTTCAGTCTGGTCGCTGATGGATATCATGTTGGCTTTGTTAACCGTAGCAGACAAATTACAGGGAGCGCATCACCCTCGCAGGCCTTGTTTGGCATTCCAGCTCCGCCATGTTTTGAAATGTATTAATGGAGGACATGCAGGCGTGAGACATTACCTGCAGGTTCAGTCAGGAGCTGCTGTTAAAACCAGAATGGGCCTGTGAGGTGAAGCCCTGTCATCACAGCACTCCTCTCACACCTTCAAACCACAGGGCGAGCTGCAATTTTCTGCCTTGGCTCTCAATGAACCAAAAAATGCGCCATGTTTGTAAAACAATTAAGAATATTGGTGCGTATATGAATCATAAGCTCAACGTGTTTCTTTGTGATTTTCTTTCTTTCGTTGTTTGTTTTAAGAAGACAAAAACAGCCAGACACCCAACTTACCGCTTGCCATATTTCTTTTCCTTGGAGTAATCAATAAAACTTTCGATGTGAGTAGCGCGCAAGCTGTCTTCGAAGACTGAAGCGAACTTGTGCAATGACAAGTCTCTGCTTCTTTCATGTATTAAGCATGTTTACCCAGGCGAATCTCTCTTCCAGTGGCAGTGACCTCCTCTCCGTGCCTGCTGGGAATTACAGTCATTCAGTGAGTTTCTCAGCATGATGGATGACACCTGAACCCGTTGAGCAATCGCTCTCTGGTGTTATATTGTTTTTTTTTTCTCACTTTTGCGTGGGAGTGAACAGTGTGCATTCCCCGAGCCAAAACCAACCCAGATAATCATCTCATCTGAGTGATGCATGATCTTCGCTCCGTGGACGACAAATTATCAGGAAACGTGGAATGTCTTACCAGTAGGGCAGCGGTGATACTCGTGCTACTTGTTGGCTCAAGTCTCTTGACACCTGTGCACTGTGTGCAAAATGCTAGCAAGCCATTCATTCTTCTATAAAAAATATATTCTTATGCAAAGCCAAGCCCCAGTTTCTACAGTAGGTTTGGACATAATTTCATGTTGTAACAATAAATAAATAAATCAAACTAGCGTATTTATCTCCTTGCAGCTTTATTGGCTCTGCTGCAGATTTGAGACCAAAGCATATAAATTTTGTCCCGTTTCAACCACAGACCTCAGTGTGTTAGAAAAGGAAGATAAATGGTTTGCAATATGTTTTGCAAATGAAGAAATCAGAACGGTTTCGTCAACAATTTGTACCCTCACTAAAATCTTGTGCAACCAATACTCTCAAAAGGCATCATTACACGCTGGATGCATCTGGGATTAAATTTTGCACTGGTTTAAAGTAGAGTTATGTCAGGTTGGAAAGAAATATACTACTCTTTAAACATGATACAAACATAAAACACAATGTCCACTTGGAAGCACCAGGGTCACCATGGTGTGGGTGGATAACAATGCTGGAAGAGAACCTATGGTTGCAAAAGATTTAAGCTGGATCACAACCTTAAACATACAGCCAGATTGGAATAGTTTCAATCAAAGCGTTGCCATGTGTTATAATCGCCCAGTCTTGATGCAATTTTGCAATCTGAGTCAAAACTTGAAAATTGCTGTTCATAGACATCCTCAGTCAGATCTGACCTTGGGATTGAGCTGCTCTGCAAATAAGATGTACAAAAATGTGTTCTCTAGTCATGTAAAGTTTGAATCCATTCACCAAACTCCCTCCTGCCTGTACCTGCAGTGAAAAATTTATTTAATTGTCAGCTAATGTGTTGCAATATTACACTAAATACTGTTTTGAATAGAGAAGTTGTTGACTTTAATGTTCCAAGAATCACAAATACACATATTGTTTTTATATTTCAGTCTGACAGATGAGTCCCTGCGGTAAATCCCTACACATGGAAATGGATTAAAGTACCATAAATTAAGTGTCAGAAGTACAAATGAGAATAACACTAGTGATTATACTTCTGGGTTTTATCCACTATGTTCCTTTAAATACTTAGTATTATCACAATTATAGGGTTTTCTTATTTGACAAAGTCCTAACGCAGGTCACACTTTTCAGATTTGTATTTATAGATTTTAAACCGTGTGTAATGTATCCTTCATTTCCTGATTATGAGCTATTTTGTCTTGGTTTTCCACATAAGATCTGAATACAATGAGGTTTGTGGTTTTAACATTGCAAAAAGTTGGAAAAAGTGTAAAGGCACTGTCTAAATATAGTTATGCGTGATCTCTTTTCTCCAGACATTTCTTTGGTATTATTTACATCTTCGAGAATGTGACTCTGCGAGGCGATGGAAGACAAGCACTTCCTTGTAGTCCAGAGACAAAAGACTCAAAATAACAAAACATCCCCATATGTCGCTCGCTGATGCAAAGCAAAGCCATAAATGTCAACCAGATGGGTACGTTGCTGTAAATATTAGGGTGCTTGCAAGACAAAGAATGAGAGCGACTTGGTAGCAGCGTCTTTTAAGCCGGGCCCATCAGCCTTCTCAGTTACTGGATTGGAGAGAAGGTATAGAGGCGAGTGAAGTGTGTGGGTTCACTACCACTGAGCTCTATGATTAAACAGTAGCATGTGCTGACAGCTGGAATAGAAGGGCGGTGATCCTCTAGGTCACTGTGGAGGGTATAAGCTGCCTCTCAGCAGTCCTATGGAAATCGCATACTTGGCAGAGTCTTTCACATTTTATCACATTACAATCACAAACTTTAGTGTTTCAAATTTTTGCTCAGTGGGACATTAAAATCTTTGGATGTTTCTTTAAATTCCCAAATGTTGCTTTAATTTCTTAAAAACTTTCCAGCTGACATGTCTGCTGTTCGTTCTCCATTGTTCTCTTAACAAACCTTTGAGGTGTTCACCTTTATAAGAAGATGAAATTACACACAACTGACTTGGTATTGGATGCACTGTATTAAATTGAGACCTATACAAGAAGTTTGAGTACAATGCATGCTATACTTTGTAGATTTTAATTCGATAAAAAGCTACTTTTTGTTTATTACCTTATCCAGTTCAATTCAAAAATGCATTTGAAATTTGCGACTGTAGTAAGATGAAATATGAAAAGGTTCACTGAGTTTACAGTACTGATATATCCTCAATCTGTTTTAATTGTGGTTTGCACGTTTATCAATGTTACCATTTATCAATAAATCATGAAAAAGCTGGGATAGAAAAAGGTTCCTCTTCCTATATTATCATCTATAACTTGCTTTAGGAAAATACCCACGGTGAATAAACTTCTCTTTCTGGCTAGCTGGGGTTTTTTTCATGACTTGACAGGACAGTGTGGCATTGTTTTTTTACTTTCATTTTGAAGGGGCAGAGGAGGAAACATCTCACAGTTACAGTTAATGGCCTGAAAATGTTGTGCCAGCTGCTCCAAAAGAGGTTAGAGTAGGGCTAATCGTTCTGCCTTTTCAAATATTCCTCCAAATTTGAACAGGCTGTCATCTCATCTGCCATCAGCTGCTCTTAAAGTGTCGAGCCTGCAAGCATGTCGCAAAGTCGCTTACGTAGACACAAAAAGGTTTGCATTTCTGCTTGTCACCACTTGATCCTGCCACAACTACCAAAGAGCACCCTCCACTTTAGGTCACTGTTTCATAAGGAAAAATGAATGAGTAAAAGTTAAATGTTTGTATTGCAACATGCGTGATTGATGGCATCAAACCTATCTTTTGTGATTTGGAACTGCTTCTGTCGCTCAGTCAGGGATGGTTCTTATTTTTGCTATGTGACAGATTAACTAAAGCTGTTAACGGCGAAGTTTTAAAAGAAAGCATTTGATCTGTCGCTACTGCGGAAGCTTTTTTTTTTTTTTTTTTATTCAAACTCTGCTTCCCCATCATTAGATGAACCTGAGCATGTTAGGTCACCTCCCCGCGTCTTTGTGTTTGCACAAACTGATGGAGCAGACCAACAGGTTTAGTTTCGTCATGTAATCGGATTACTTACTGAAAGATTTGATGCACCTTTTCCCCTCCGTAGTGCTATTTATAGTGAGGAAAGAAAATGATTGTTCCAATACGGTCTTGCATTTACCTTTTCAGCATGCTGTCATTAGCAACCACAGTCCAGACGAGTGATTGAATTTTGTTCGACTCTTTGCCCCATGCTGCCCCGGTTCATTAGTTCTCGATTTTCCCATTCATACTTTAAGTAGCAACTTTAGACAAAGTCATTTTTTTTCTGTGGTATTTTGCTTGATAATTACTTCCCTAGAAAACCCCCAGAAGACACACTCTTTTATGGACAATGTGTTTAATTGGGCAAATTAGAAAGAGCCCGTATTGCGCAGCAGCTGTGTACACACACATTCCCCTGTGGAATCTGCAAGGAAAGCCCTCAGAGCAGCGGAGAACCAATGCAGAGAGAATCAGGAGTTAAAAGTAGCTTGATTGAGTCAGAGGGCCTCCGTGCCAGAGCAGTGGCTTTTTCAACACAGATGCACATAGTTAGGATTTGTGTGAAACCTCAGTCTCCAAATGATCTCCCAGCTGCATCAATTCTCCAACTTCTGGCAGATTGGCTGACATATCCAGTTTTCATGCATGGTATGGTTAGTGTCATTAAATTGTGGCAAATTTCAGTCCCTTGAAGAAATTTTAGACTACTTGTTCACAACCAATTTGTGGCGCAGACAGTACCTGAGCAACAGAAAACACTAACTTCACGACATGAACACTAATATGGCAAAATCCTTTTTGCTTGATTTGTACTTTCAAATTGGAAAAATAGTTCACATGAGCAAAGCTCCAATTTAGGTTAATTACATCATTTTAGAGTTGGTTCTAATGTTTGACATGGTAACATTTTGAGAAACGCCTGAGGGTAAATTCACACTAGGAAAGTTCTTCAGTCCGCTTGTTGCGTCCAGACCAAAAATGTTTGGTGAGGTTTGCTTTGACAGTGTACTTTTTGCAAGTGAGCTGTACGTTGTGAACAACGATCATTGCTCCCACTGGAAAAAAATGACAGAGCCAGGACAGGGCACAGAACGACAACATCACCAGAGTTCGTTTGGAAGTGTACTGAGACCAACTCAAAAAGTGAGTCTCAGTCTGGTATTTTTTGTCCATGCCATGGTTCACTTGAGCGTACTAGCCCCAGCATATAAAGTACAGACTAACAGAGAAACTAACTCTAAAAAAATTCTTTTAAGATTTTGTTCTTTATCATAGCATCTCCAGTTGCTGTAGATTTGCCAGCTGGACATCCAAAATTTGAACCTCCTCTTCCACCACAATCCACTGTATTGGATTGAGATCTGGTGACTTGAGGCAAAGGCCATTGGTGCACAGTGAACCCATTGCCACTTTCAAGAAACCAATTTGAGTTTATAACAGCTTTGTGACATAATTCATTATCTTGCTGAAAGTAGCCATTGAAAGATGAGAACGCTATGATCAGAAAGGATGGAAAATGGTCAGCTATAGTAATGAAATGCTGGTTGATACTTGGCAGGGTGAATCTGTGTTTGGGGAAAATTTTGACTGCACCATCTGAATGTTGAATAAGATTCATGTGTGAACTGTGGCCCAACACTCCTCATTATAGCTACCAGGAGTGGTGCCTAATGTGGTTTTCTGCTGCTGTAGCCCATCTGCATCAAAATTTGTGCATTCAAGGATGGTACTCCACAAACCTTGGTGGTTACTTGAACTACTCCAACCTTCTTATCCTCTTCAACCAGCCTCCTCTGACTACAGCAAGGCATTTTTCTTCACAACCTTCTCTGTAAACCTGAGAGACGGCTGTGTGTGAAGATCCCAGTGCTTAGTTAGAATTTTGTGCTTTGTTTTTGAGATCAATCTTGGTCTCTTTTGACTAAACACCCCAGGTAGATTTGATATAAAACAAATCGATCTAAGGTCTGTTGTTTTGTATAGGAGAGGGTTTATGACCTGGCTTCTCACCGTGTCAGAGGGCATGTCATCACAAACTCTTTGAAATACCTTGGCATTTCAACAAAAATGTGTTGGACTACTCAAACGTCCCTCTCTCATTTCTGTGAAATGTTACCAGAGAAGACTGAAGGGCCAATATAGCCAGGTCGAAGCCGAACAGTCAACACATCAAGTGGTTGAGCGTTGTTCATTTTTCCACACACTCTTCCTATAAGACCCCTCCCACAGCCGTATACATCATGGTGTTTTATCATATATTTGCGAACCTTTGTAGGTCAGTCTGGATGAGTCATACAGTTACGTACTTGTGTCATGCAACTGTGACAATGAAAGCCAATATTGTCACATTGACCCGACCTTGCTGAGTCCTTTAATGGGGTAACGGGGCTGCATTATGTATTTTCCAGGCACATAGTGCCATTTTACAGCACAATCAAGTACAAGTAACAATGAAAATGCAGTATTTAACATAACTTAAAAGAAATTAGATTTTGCATCCTAGCTGTATCTTTACAACTGCTCTTAGGAGCTCAGCAGACATGCAGTTCCACCAGATGCTTGTTAATTGCTGCTGCCACTAGTCTGGTGGAACTGTGTGGGGAGATGTGTCCTGTGGAGTGAGAGCTCCGCTCAGTACTGAAACCCAAAGACAATGCCTTGGGTAAGGTTACGGTTTAAAAAAAAGTTCATTTTGCATAATATCCCCCACCTTTATATACAGTTCTTTCGGCAAAAGGAGGCAGCCCAAAGTTTAACAGCATGATACCAATAATTGGGCCACTGGTGAGTTTGCAAAAATAATTTTTTCTTAACATCTCAGAACTGGAACTCCCATCTTTCAGATACAGATTACAAGACACTGATGACCATAACATCTGCTGTGATTAAATTATGTCAAAGCTTTAACCCCCTGAAGCACTTCAATTCAGTAACTACAGTTTTAAAACTAAAAGCTTGTCATGTCTGTTTTTCTTTTTCAGGTCTGGTAGAGATCTGCTTGATGCATCCACTTGACGTTGTGAAGACGAGGTGAGTGTAAATTGCAAAAGTCATAATCTACCTGTTTGTTTTCTCAAAATGAACGAAACTAATTTAGCTGGAATCTGCTTCATAAATTTTGGTGATGGGATTTTTTTTTTTGCGGCCAACAGTACACGGGGTGTTAAATCTTAAGATTAGTAGGCCCCCTTGGATCTGGGCTCATTCCCCACAAAAGTAGGTGCCAATGTTGTAACTTTCTCACACATTTAGTTGCAAATTAAATGCACCGTTTCACTGTTCAAACCTCACAAAATGTGCAAATATGCTGCTCTAAATTTATGTCTTATATTTGTCTTATTATATAACCAAAAAGCACAATATATAGTTTCTTCTTTTCTGTAGTTCTTGCCAAATCAATCAGTTCCCAATGAAAGCAGCCTACAGTATGTTTTCATCGACTGCTTTTCCGTTACCATCCTAAGAACAGCAGTGCCGTTGAGCTGTAGAGTTTTCTGGAGCCTAACACCACAGTGTCTCAGTCAGTCATAAACAGATCGTGGGCTACTACTAAAGCTTTATAGTCTTTCACAGGACCAGCCAAGACCTCTGCCTTCACCCCCCTTCCTCCCACTCACTCCTCCTCTGTAAATTGTACCACTTTTTCTGTCATTTACGGCAGCACTTTCTTGGTAAATAAATTGCCCTGCGTGCCTTTTAAAAAACTGAGACGCTTTCACTTTGAAGGCCGTGCCACCGCTAGAACGTGGGGAGCAAGAAGTGGGGATGAAAGCCAAGGGTGAGCGGTGCTGTATTGGTCGATATTTGATACTTTGAAGGCACACGCCGTGATTTATGGTCACGAGTGGAAACTGCGGGCTTTATTACAGGTAAGTCTTGAGCTCTGGCTGTCCGTCCTCACATGAGGTCAGGGTTAAAAGTGCGCTCGCTATTTTCTTTGTAACGCTCTTCCCTCAGAAGTGATAGAAGTCGCTTTAAAGCGGACATGTTTATCTGTTTGTTTTCCGTTTGTGTCACCATGTGTTTATACTGATAAGACTTTTGTTGTTTGCAGTGGGCCTGGGTAAATGGATTCCTTTTGGTCTTGACTTACTTTTTTCGAGTTTTTAAATGTAATTGTTTCCATATATGCACACAGAAGACACAATAATCTGCCTACGGTTCCAAATAACACAGAAAGAAATATTTCTGCCTAATCGGCCAGACGTTTTCTACATTAAGGAATGCAAGCAGAAGGAAGTTGTGTGAAAACATGTTCATGTTCGCACTCTAATATCTACAGATGAATTCATAAAGCAAGCATACACACCGGCTAATTGGGACACTTGGGGAGCTGAAATCTATTAGTAGGAACCTTGGAGCCGAGAGTCAGACACACCTCGGCTGGGTTTCTCTCCCTGGCTCGTGTGTGTGTGTGTGTGTGTTTCTCTCTCAGGCATGGCTCTTATTAGGAACTGCTTTAATGTCCAACAGTCCAAATTGAACAGCAACTGGAGTGAATTTACTTTTTTTTTTCTACAACCAAAGAAAAAAATCAAAGGGTTTTTTCCCCCTTTGCCTTTTGATTTTCAGGAAGGTATTCTCAACTAAATGTGTACCTGTTTGCCTTCCTACGTGGGTTTATCTATCTCTCCTACATTTGAAAGGATGAGGAGAGTGCGAATTAGCAGAAGTTAGCAATGAATAGCTCAGTCCTACTGTTTTATATTAAAAACTGCAAAGACAAATTGGCCACTTTGGAAAACCCCTACCAAATTTGGAAGTATTTTTAAATCACATTCATTTCATGATGAGAAACACACAGACAGAAAATACTTTGTAGTTATGTAAGAATTGTTAGAGTTACTCAATTGCAAATCGCATGAGATCTGACACAAAAAACCAAAATAATTTTCACGTCGTGTTGCCTTTTTACTAATCTGCACTCTGACTCCGACCAGTTAGCCTCCGTTATTCACTTTTCCTAATAAGTACATGTTATTAGGAGCGACTCCATATTCAATCAGTTGTATTTACATCTTCCTTCCTTGTTGAGAGAGAGCCAGACATGTATTTCTGACTAAAACAGTTGAACAAATTCCTTAGAACTACTGAGTGTCTCTGTGGATAACCCATATTTTATCTAACAATTCTTATACTGAAAAATCTGTTGGTGCTTTTTTGAACTGTATGACTTTGGCTCATGATTGCCACTAACGTTTAATAATCAGTTGATTACATTTTCAAATAAGCTAAACAACTAATCCATCTCAAAAACTGAAAATATATTTCATTTTAATTAGCTTTGTTTGATTTAGTTATTTTGCAACAAAGGTTAATATTGTTTTCAATTTTACAAAATAAAAAGTTAACATTGATTTTTACTTTAGCTTATGAATTTTAAGAATAAGGTGAGAAATAACACTACCAGACTAAATACAACAAATTTTGTATCATTTATGTACTTCCAGATTTTAAAAAATTACTACATATTTAGGATTCAAATATTTCCAGGCTTAATTGAAAATAGACAATAGACATTATATCTGTCTGTCTGGTTTAAACATAATTAATTTAATTAATAGCAGTATCTTTGTAGTATTTCTTCAGACATTTATTTTCTCCAAAATGTAGTAGACAGAAAAACAGCCTCCCCTTAAGAAAAACAGCAGCTTAAGAAAACTTTGTGACTTTGTCTTTTCTGTTAGCTCACCAGTCGCCCCTCAGGTATCAACTCTTCAGTTGCTCATCATGCAAAGCTTGAATAATCAGATTCATTTGAAAGTGATGTAGACGACGTAGCCGCCATGTTTGTTTTGAGCCTGTTGGTCAGGCAAAGCCGACTAATGGCTTTGGTTCAACTCTGCTGACATTAGCACGGCCCACAGTAACAGCGTTTTATTTACACCCAAAAATTTGCTAAAAAAATTATTTTGTAACGTTTGCTGTCTACTAAAAATATCAAGAGAGCACTGTAGTTTTCTCAAAGTTTTTCTCATTTTTCCTTGTTACAGTCGTATTAACGGGCCAAAAATTTTAAGTGGGATTTTATTTGAAAGTCCATTGCAGGAAGGGGCATAATTGGAAAGGAAAATGGCAAATACTTTTTGAGTTTTTCTAAAGAAAGATCTGAAGTGTAGTATGTATTTGTATAGAATCCTCTTTACTCTGAAACCATGGGCTAAAATCCACTGTATAATTTAATCTCAGTATAAATCCAGCTGTTCTGAAGGCCTCGGTTGTTCGTTAGAAAACATGAGTGAACAAATGGCATCACAAAGAGCAAGAAACCATGGTTACCATGAGGGCAGTTTCACTGCATAGATTTTCCAGATTTAATTTACCACAATGTTTTGTAATACTGTCATGTATAAAGTCCAAATATGAAAGCGAAATCTGACATTAAAACTAGACGATTGTCATGCCGACATGTAAGTATAGCATAGTTCACACAATGTAAACAGTTAATTACCCTTCACCCTGATACCATGTTCATATGTGAAGGTGGGGATGAAGATGGGGGGGTTGCACGATGCTGGAAAGGCCTTCGTCGGAGACGGTGAGACCAGAGTTACAGCTTTTCATTAACCTGGAAACCACCTAGTTACATGGTTCATGGGCTGGTCTCAGCTCACTTGGAGGTAACAAAGGGTGTCGGGCGGCTTTTTCTGTAGGGGGCTGTGTGCTCGAGGCACCCCATCTGACTCTGATCAGGGTCCACTTCTCATTAGAGAGTTGCTTCGAGCCTGGATTTCCCTTCATGTCGAGATCCTGTTACATGGGGCTCCGCCCTCAACATAACTTGCATGCGCAAACCGTATGTACCAATCTAGAAGCAGCTACTCACCAATCTCCTTTTGCTTCCTTCTGTAGCAGAAGGGCCACGCCTTTCTCATGTTTTGGAGTCTGTGTGAATGTTTTGCAGCGTAATCTAATTTGTGTTGGAAAGTTCCCAAAAGTGTATCTGTTGTAGTAAGTCTTGAACAAGCCACTCCTTCCGCCCCTCTCCCTTTCGTTCTCACTGCACCCCTCTTTTTTTTTTATTCCTCTTTTCCTGATTTCCTACGGCTTCAACTCCTCCCCCATATGAACTATGCCTTTATGTGGTTTGAGATTTTCAACAACTACCTCTCTTAACCTGTTGTTGAATCAGCTTCTCTGCTTTTTTTTGTGAACAGGAACCATATTACATAACTACCTCATAAATAACATCTAGAATCCATTGTTTGGTTTGCTGTGGTTTCCTTGTGAATTTGTAGGTTGGTTTTTTTTGGAACAATTATGTAATGTTTTGTTTGAAACCCCCGGTTTGGGAAAAAAAAGAAGTGTGTACATTTAAAGGAGTCTGTACTGAATTGTGCAATTCTGTAAATTGTGTTGTATGACATGGCTGTCATTGCTAACCACTAAGCCTGCCAGTAGCCTGTTTCAAGTCTGATTAGAAAAACCTGGTCTTTGCTTGTTGTAGCCTTTTGGGACAACACTACACAGGAGGATGTGAGTCTCTTGGGAGGCTTGAAAGTGATTTTTGATGAGGGCTTCTACTGATGACCAATCTCTATCTGTACAACCCCGACGATATCTGAAAGTCTTCACCTCCACCTTCCTTTGCCCTTTTTACCCCCAACTGCTTGGTGAACCCCTATGCACTTAAAGAGGAATCCCTTACACCACCCTCAAACAGCAGGGCACAAAGCAGCAACAGCCCTGATAGCTGATCTTTCCTTGTAAAGGAGCAGGCAGGTCAGCAGTAGTCAAACTGGCTCCTAATCCCCTCCTTCCACCCCCTCGGCAATGTGAGACTCCAGGGCAAGACTTTACTCGCAGCGTTAAGAGAAACGCATGCCACGTGCATCCAGGATAAACCGATGAACTCAGTCCAGGTACGAGAATCAGCAAGTCCAGAGAGAGAGAGAGGAAATAGTTTGCGAGTAGTGCAGCATAGCATATTCAATAGGATTAAATATGATCCATTTACTTTCTAGTAGTATTCTTTCCACTTTCCCTAGCCTTTTATTTGCTGAAAAGTAGGTCATCTAAATCATCTGTCCAAGTAGGTTTCTTAAAAAATGTAGCTAGCCTTCCTGACAACGCAACTTAGTGTCTTATGTAGAATTAAACATAAAACCTCCTCGGCCTCTTCTCTTAATGTGGAAAACCATATTCAGTGAATATAAAAATGTAAGGTAAAACATCATTCTGTGGTATTTAGACATTAATCAACCAATCTGGGGCTTTTAATGTGACTTGGACCGAAACACAATCTTTGGAGATCTCAGAGGAGATCTCAGAGAGGGAATCTATCAGAATAGAAAAGAAAAAGAGAAGAGAAGAGAGATTGTAGAGAACAACTGCAAAACTACCAAGACATGGATGTTCACTGACAGTGACAGAACTGACGATGAGAGCGTTAACCTGAGAAACAAGCAAAAGATTGATGGTGACTTTGGAGGAGCTGCCAAGATCCTGAGCTCTGGTTGTGCACTCCAGAAATCTAATCTTGATGTAACAATGGCAAGAAGATAGCCATCGTTGAAAGAAACTCTAAAAATTCCAATTTTCAGTTTAGCACAAACTGTGCAGGAGACAGATGAGACTAAAACTGAACCTTTTGACCTACATGTAAAATGGCTATGGGTAGCGGAAAATTGACACAGTACGTACCGACAACATCAAGCTGTATGGATGGTTTACTTTAGCACCAACAGGGTTTGAGTTAATAGAAAGCTAAATATGGGCCACTACTGGAAGAAAACCTGGTTCATACCTGGTATATAAAGGGTGAGAGGTTCAGCTCTCAGCAGGACAATGCCTGAAAATACAGCCTGAGCTACAAAAGAGTGTTTTTTGTTTAAATAACAATCATGTGTTACAGTGGTCTAGTCAAACTCCAGACCTAAGTCCAGTGGAAACTGGTAAGAGCTTGAAAGTGATGTTCAGATGCTCTTCATCCAGACTGCCTGAGCTTGAGCTGTTTTACAAAAGATTACAAAACAAAAACAAAAAAACGCTGCAGCTGTCAATGCAACAAATTATTTATCAAGGTATTTACTGTACTTAGGAGGGGAATCCAACTGCATGCCACAATTTTTCTACTGGTTTTTCGAAGAGATTTTACACTAATTTGTGTCTGTCACACCCAACAAAAATCCCCTGGAGTTTGTAGCTCTGATGTGACAAAATGTGAAAATACCTCAAGGGGTGTGAATATTTTTGCACGACAACATATAAATGCACACTTGTTACCAGCCTGTCAGTATTTCCTGTGACTAAGCCATTCCATGACTTGCCACAGCTTTAACATCCTCTGAACCATTAAAACTTGTTCTCACTTAAAGGTGTCTTATTAAAGCTGGTAGCCTGTTGGGTATTTTCCCAAACAGTCCTTGGCAGTGAAGCCCAGGTATGGCATATTACTGCAATTCAAGAGCAAGCACAGTGATGTAATTTTGGAGTACCTTTTTTTTTTTTTTTTTTGGAGGAACTTTGAGAAGAGGTACAGCAAAATGACGAATAAGCAATGCAGAAAGCCTCATGGCCTTTTAGTGAGGCCTAGCTCTTTATGCACCAAGCAGATATTTCAGTCTGTAAAACTCAAACAGAAAACTGGAGATTGAATGTTACTAAAATAAGTTTAGCGAGATATACTTTGGGCGAATTTGAAAACAAAAAACATACATTCTAAATTTTGTTCTCATTAAAGGGACTTGTCAAGGACACCATGTAACTACATCATCCATTTTTCCTCACGTTTTATTGTTATCTCATAAAGGCAAATGCCAAAAAAATAAACTTTAAGTCTCAAACACATAACTTTTAATGTGGTGACAGATGTTGCTGTAGTTACTCACAGATGTTGGGCATTCAACTAACACCCACAAATGGTTTCCTATAGAGATAGAAAACTCAGTTACAGAGATTTACATAAAGAGCAGATGTGCATGTTAGAGCAATTACCTGTTATCATTATCATGGAGGGCCTTCACATTCCAGTATACTAATTACAGAGTGCAACTTTTGGATTTCTCCAAACACTGGTGCAGAAAGAACCACAGTGTTGGCCCCCTGCTGCCTAAACGTAAAAAATGCAACAGTGGCATCACATCTAGAAACTTTCACAGAAGACAGGGACATGTCACTGCCTGCTAAGCCAATGCTTGGACTTCTCACTACCAAGCTGGAATTGCACCACGGTTGTCAAGCAATTTCCAGTGGCACAACCTGGAAATTGCAATTTCAGAGGGCCCATCTGTTCTTCTATTAATTAAACAAGCCTCGTTTTAAATATAGCATCATTAGCTGGATTTAGGTCACTTCTCCCTTTGTGGGTGCTTTTGTAAAAATCTGTGCATAAAGTAATAGACAGAGTGACAACAGTCTACACACATGAAAGAAATCCAGCCTTATCGTGCAAGTAACTGAAAAGAATAACAATGCCAATGTACCCGGCCTGCAGCACATCTTCCAACAAAAACTCGCCAATTTTGCCATGTTCAAGGCCCATTGTGTGCCTTTTAAGCCTGTTTAAAACCCTTGCATGGTTGCAGCTTACAACGGACTGCATCTCCATCTGGATCTGTAATTCTTTTGCCAAAGTGAGAACAAAGACTGAAGGTTTTTATTTGTTTTGTTTTGTTTTATAGGATATTCAAGCAAAAAAGAAGCCTAAGATTCATATAACTTGGTAGCGATATAAAACAGTCAGGGAAAAAAAAAAAAAAATCTGCAAATCCTTACTAAAGTAATAACACCTTTTATTTCATGTTAAAACCACAAAGACTATTTTTGTTTTGTTTTGTTTAATGTGATAAACCAATACATTGTAATACATAATTGTAAACTGAAATATTATTTTTATTCTGATTCAGATTTTCTTTATTCAGATACCCCTAAATAAATTGGGTACAACCAATTTCTTTAAGAAGTCTTCCACTTTGTATGCAAAGTCCAAATGTGTGTAATTTAATCTCAGCATGAATCTAGCTGTTCTGTGAAGACGTCAGAGCCGCCTTAGAGAATATTAATGAACAAAGAGAATCATGAAGAAGAAGGAGGTCAGGTTTTGAGTGTCTCATTGAGCCCTTATGTATTTTAAACATAAAACAGCCTTAGCACAACTGCAAACCTATCAAGACATGACCATGCAGGTAAAATGAAAAGCTTAAGTCAGAAAAACAGCCAAGATGAACAACTGCTGAGTTGGGAGAAAGAACTATTTTAAGTCGAGCCTCTATGAAACAATTGTAAGCCATTATTGAAAGAAAACCAGTATGAAGTTCAGTTTGCAGTCTGCTACAAACCTGGACACAGAAGATGTTAGGAAAGACAACACTGAAATGTAACTTTCTAGTCTCCATGGTAAATGCCAAGTATGGAAGAATACTAGAATTTTTTGCACATCACCATGAGTGCACCTCCATGCTGTAACACGGTGGTGGTGGTATCAGAATCATGCAGTGAGAATACCTCTCTGATGGAAGAGTGTTAGTCGATGGGAAGATTGATGGAGGTAATTACAGAGTAAGCCATATACTCATTTTTTAAAAGACATCCACACCAGCCCTGCTGAATCGGCTCAAAGAAACAATCTCAGGCCCATGTGATCATGTAGGTCTTAGTCCACTTCAAGAGAACCAAATGCAGGAAGCAGAGTGCAACACAGGACACTTTGGTTAAACACAAGCTAAACAAAACACACTTGCCAGGAGAAATTCCCCATGGTCACATATGGAGGGGGGGCATGTTAAAAGCTTGCAATAGAAATACAGTAAGTCCTCACAAGAACATCAAAAATGGCAGAGCGAGTTAAAAGAATTGAAACACTTATGTTCCCCTGAAAAACCAAGGAGAGATAATTGTAGGCAGTAACTTAAAGTCTGTGGAGTACTTACATGCTAGCTGTTCCACATATTTTATTATTGCTTTTATTTTTGGATTGAAGCAAAGCCAAGAAAACTTTGCATGTTAAGCAAACTGCTCTCGCTGGTGTTAGAAGAAGAAATAGAGCCAAGGACTAGATGACAAGACTGCAGTTAGGTGTTCATACTTTTTAGGACTGGTAGAAAAAAAAAAGAAGAAACTTTAGTATTCTTTCCTGGAAACATTTAAACATTAAAAGCCAGTGGGCCTACGATGGTTCCTTGGGGAACCATGCAATATAGAGGAGATACAGAAGAGATACATTACCCTAGCGAAATAAAATCTACTCCAAATAACAAAGACAAAACTAAGCTATAAAAGAAACTAACTAATCTACAAAAATAGCATCTGAAAAGTTATTAAACAACAAAAAATATAGTTTGGAAAGTGATATTATCCTTCACATAAACAAATCTGCATTTAAGAGCCCGTCTAATTCCTGTTTAATGGAAACATGCATGCTAGTTGCCTTCTTTTTGGACTTCACAGTAGTAGCCTGCTGTCTTGTGAGCCCCCAGAGTCCTGCAGCATTTCCTCACATCAAAGTGACAGCTACTGTGTCGTTCTTTACCAACAGCAACAGCCACTGAAATTGACCTAATATTATTGCTGTTTTCCCACTTGTCCTGATTACATCAAAAGTTGTCTCATTAATTGCTAGTCTATTAGGGAAATCCTTTTTCCCTAATAGAAAGTTAGTGAATTTGGAAGGAATACATTTAATGTCACTTTTAGTGTGTTTCTTTCATTTTAAATAAAATGAAAATTTTTGGTCATTGTGACCTGATAGTATTTGATGGAATTAAGTAGAGGTGAAATCTGTGAATTTATTGTTCCGGATGTCCTTTTATGCCAACAAGTTGAACATGTGGCTAAAATCACTCGCTCATCCACTTACCTGGCACCTACTTTAACGTTTGCAGAAATCAGCTCTAACATATTGTAGAGTTGTCTGTCAGTCAACGACTTTTAATGTCTAAAACATCTAGGTCTCCCTGCACTGTTTTATGCAGGTCCTTTCCTGCTTGTCTCCAATAACAGCCTTATCGCAAGTCACTGGGGTCATAGTATATAAGCAAACATCTGGAGGAACAAACTAGTCCCAACATGGTCATATAGGAAATGGGAGAAATCAATTTTAGCAGTGTGAGAAAGAGTCCAAAAAGACATAAGGATGTTGTTGTCTTTTGAACAACTACAGTAAATTATCCTTCCCTTTCCATAGTCAAAGCCTCAGCGAGTTTTCCAAAACCCGGGCAATGCCAGATTCAAAGAGGCAAAAAAAGCAGTGTAGATGAAATCCAACTTGATCTGGCCTCATGATGCTTTGGTGGCCCTTCAAAAGTATCAGTGGATCATCCCTTTAGACTTACCTTTAAAAACAAAAAAATGACCAAATGTGTTTTTTGTTTTTTTTATCCCACTTAATCAAGTAAACCCTTTATTAACCTTTTATTAACTTTAGAAATCCCAGTTTTTGGAAAAACATTAAAAAGTTGAAATGCTATTTGTTTATTCTGAACTTCTAAGCAAACTGAATAGCTACAGAGTAGGACTACGGTAGTTTGCTATGTTCCTCTAATAAAAAGAGCATATAGGCATTATTCACCAACTTTAATACAAAATAGTAGCAAGCGCTCAGAGGGTGGCACAAGCAGGGACAAAAAGGTTGTCGCTAGGACTCAACTGGTTTTTGTTTTGCTTCTTTTGCAATGTCCAATTTATGGTGAATTTAAAGAAAATATGGTAGTAAAATTCAGATAATTACAGACATGAAGTAACGTGATTCCATATTTATAATCTGTGCTTAAATTAGGTGTTATTTTCACTCTGAAGCCTGAACTACAATTGATCAGCTCTAATTAAACATTTAAATACAACAGAACTGAACTGGATTATTCTGCACTGAACAGAGATTATTTGCACAGTTTAAGATTACGTTTGTTCTATATTGAAACACAAGTGGTTTTTTTAATGCTGTTGATCAGGACACGTTTATGTCGACAATAAATACCTCAGACTAGTAAAACAAACTAATTAAACTGAGATAGATTTTAACATTTTAGTTTGTGAATTGGTAAAACGAAATGAACAAATCAAAAACAGCAGGAGCCTTTATGTCAAAAATCTGTTGAAAATCTTGTGCACCCACACAAGACCATGGTTTTTTTCATGGTACTAGTCATGCTAGAAGTGCCACAGAAGTGAAGAACTACTTTATTATTTCCCTCAAAAAAAAAGAACCTTTAGCAATGACATGAGGTGCCAAATGTAAAGCATTTGGATTGGAATATTAACTTTATTTTGCTGCAAAAAAAGTCATATTGATAGCAAGTAGATGGTGCTTTGTGAGACAGATTTCAATTTGATGAGAAACATTGTATCTCTTGGTACAATATCTTGTTACACTCCCAGACTTACTTTAATAATGCTAAATGATCTGGTAAAAAGCGGTATGAACTTCTAAAGATGAGAACATCCAGCCTCTGCTTTTTTGTGTGTGTAAATCTCTTCGCTGCCCCATTAGCCAGTTCAAATTCATGAATCATTATTGAGCTCCACCTCATCTTTTCAGTTTCTTAGAGCTGCCAGAGTCTGGGAGCAGACCACTGAAGTTCCTCAAACACTTTGTTGCTGTTCATAAAAAATACATAGACTGGGGCTCTGGCGTGCCTCTTTGCTCTAATTTACCTTTTTGACTTCTTGTGAATGCATACCTTTTGTACTTTTACGGGCACTAAAGGTCAGAGTGCTTGTCTTGTTCATGGAACCGCCAACCTGCCCTCGCCTTCACCCTCGCCTGGGCACCTCTGGGCCCGTAAAGCTAAAATACAGGGAAGGTAGAATGTGGGTGAAGAGGTCCTGGGAGATCATTTTGATAGACTTGCACACCTCATCACTTCGGAGTATACTGTGTATCTGTCTTCAGTGACGGTTGAAAAGGATGCTGCAAACCGTATGTCAGGAAAAGGCCCCAATGTTTTTCTTATTCAGAGTTTATGGTCTATAACTCCAAAGCCATACTGAGGTCTGCTGTTCTTTACAGAAACAACATATCTTGTTACATCACATTGCTGACTCATTTTAACTGAAATCATAATCTTTTTGTCTTTGCAAATCAAAGGAACACGAAATTCAGCTCAGATTGACTAAATATTCACATTGTTGCAGTGAAAAGTAACATTAGAAGCTCTCTAGCTGGGGGCTTGACAGTTCTTCTGTTGCCAAAAGTACTTCGACTTCACCCTATTATCTCCCACTCCTCGGGCCCCCTGTTTGGTCCCCGGCTTTTACAGGAGGGTAGAAGAGGGCCATTAGGAAATGAGTTGACCCGAAGGTCAAGAGTGGAGTCAGGGGGCTGGAACCGGACCAAGGCCCTGCCAACCTCACTTTTTTAGGGTTGGTTCGGGTCGAAGTGTGATGAGCAAGTTAAACCAGGGGGACTGGGGATAGGGTGTCTTTCAGACTCGACCTGCAATAGTTTGACTTTAATTAAGTCAGATTTGACTTTGTTTACGAGTCCCAGTGGTCTTAAATCATCTGGCGCTTTACCCTTTCTCCCATCCCGCTTATTTCCCTGTCCCCTCATACCTTGAGTCCCTCTTCTTTTCTTCACTTTTAATACGGTGTCAGACATCTATTTATTATGCCGTTTTTACTGGTTTTCAGAAACTGGTTACAAGCTATGGGGATTCCATCAAATAGGATATTAGGGACACCCCTCCAAGATGTCAATCTGTTAGTGATATGAAAGGCCGCTCACCCCACTAAACTCCCCCTTCGGCTGAAACCCGGAGCTCTTTATGGCCCCATCAGGCACCCACATGGAGGACTTACTGCTGACCTTGTGACCAGGCAGTTGACGCCATATGAGGAGGGAATCTTTCTCTTGTCCCGTTACATCGGACATGTCTTTCTGTCCTCGCAGACTTGCTGACGTCTTTTTTTATTGGTAAATCATTCCCAATTCTTACTTTACCATATGTTCTGCTGTTCAGAACTATTTTTATTTTCTTGCTTTTCATCAAACCACTTTATTGAACTTATTTATTTGATGACATTTGTACTATATGATGAAATAGTACAAATCTATACAGGGAGCATGATTTCTGAGCTTAAAATAATATTCTCTCATATTTGAAATGCTTACACAAATCCTATTATACTTTTATTAGGTAGTTATCTGCTTATTTGCCATGCAACAAAAACGCCCCCAACCATCCCCATCACATTAAAAGTTTACATGTAACTAAAGAGTTGTTATAGCAGGCTTACTGGCATGTTAGCAGTTGGTAAGCTTGCTGCGAAAATTCAGTGTTGGGGTGTAGGGTTACTAATTGGATCAGTTGGGTTAAATAAATGTTTGAGAGTTCCCCCGTACTAACACGACCTAAGGTTGCGAGTCTCTCATCTTTGCAGGAGCGGGTGGGGGATGGGGGGCTTATAGCAAATGAAGGAGAGGGGAGGAAAGTAAAGTGGGAAATGAGCTCATTAATGATAACATCAAATTTGTTCAGTGTGTTTGACACATGTGTGAAAGTGCTTGCAGAAAAAAAAAAAAAAAAAAAGACACAACTACAGTAAAATCCCCAGTGACGGCTAAAAACCTGAGTAAAAATCTTTTGTCCTTGCAGGTTTCAAATCCAGCGAGGATCGAGTGACCCCACCAGCTACAAGAGTCTACGAGACTGCTTCCGCACGATTTTCCGCAGGGAAGGGTTCGTAATTCCAAACCAGTTTTGACAATTACAGATCCATAGAAATAAAAGGATTTTTTAAATTGAAATTTCTATTATTTAATGCTTATACAGACTGAAAAAGACGGTCCGGACCATCAATCAATCACAGGTGCAAGTTTTTTGGGGGGGGAATGACTTTGCAACCAGCACATCTAGAAACTAGCAAAATAGTTCAACCTCAATCAGACTGGATGCAAAGTGTTTATGAACATACACTTGCATGTCTTGTCACCAATTCAGTTGGATTTTGACCTTTTTAACACATGCATATGATTTATCCCAACATCCCATCCTGAAACTATCCTGAAACTTTTAAATGCATCTCTTCTCCAACACACCCAGACCAAATGAATGGCTCATTACCAGGCTTCTGCAGAGCTGAATGACATTCCAGTGAGGGAATTCAGCTATTTGATTCAGGTGTGGTGGAGAAGGAATGCATCTAAAACCTGCAGGAAAGCAGCTCTTAAGGACCGAACTTGCACACCCCTGAACTTGACCATTCCATTGTAGCTCTGGCAGTGTGTTTAGTTATCCTGGTTGAAGATGAACCCCCGGCCACAGTCTCAAATGTTTTTTTTTAGCTAATAGCAGGTTTTCTTTCACACCACCTCCCATGTCCATGCAAAAGAAAATCATCACCAAATGACCACCACACTTTATAATAAAAGTGTTTTCAGGGTGATGTGCAGTGTTTGTTTTCTTTAAGAGATAACAGTTTATGTCTTGACCAAAAAAATTCAGCTTTGGACAAATTTGACCTCAGCATCTCTGTCTGCACGTTTGTTGTGAAAATGTAAATTTGAGCTCTTTTGGCTTACTTTCAACAATAACGTTCTTCTTGCTATTATTCTAAAAAAGCCACATTTGTGAAGTGCATGATTAATAGCTGACTTGTTGCCAGATTCTCTTACTTGTGCCGTGGATCTCTGCCGCTCATCATCCCTCTGCTTGACTGGCCTCTCACCTTAGCTGATTGGTCATATCTTTGTATCTTTGAAATTAAATCACACACAAGTACGCTATTGATCTGAAAGCAGCTGTTGGAATTTTATATAGAAGAATCAGAATAAAGGGGGCAAATATTTCAGATTTTCATATGTGAAAAATTTTGCAATGTGAGAAAATTGGAGACAGATTAAGTGGGATGCATACTTTTTGGAATCGATTGTAGCTCTATAGCTGGCTCTGAAATTAGGGGAATATGTACTTTTAATTACAAAGCAGCAATATTTCAAAGATTAAAATCTTGCTCATTCTTCTGCTGTTCTAGATCATCAACTGCGTGTTTGTCTCTGTCAAACACAGTCCTGAATATCTTCACGTTCACTATAGTTTGTGCCAGACGAGAGCAGACTAACTAACAACAGAGATCCTGCTGTGCTCCATCCGGCTCTGCTTTCCTCGTGACAGCCCTGTGAGACAGTGCAGGTGTAAGAGAAAGTGTTTGCCACTTGCTCTGTTTACGGCGAGTCGACAGCTTTACTGCGGATATAAAGTTGATCTGCTGCAAGGTGTGAGCAGGCACGCGATGAAAGGGCGGTTAGTGACAGTTGGCAATCTTCACTTGGCTGGGGTTCATCAACAACAGCTTCGCCACTGCAGTCCCCCCCCCCCCCCCCCCCCCCCCCCCCCCCCCCCACACAACAAAAAAAAAAAAAAAAACTTCACAACCAACCAAAAAAAAAAAAAAACAACC
>CAEFZY010055274.1:0-18696 GCA_903066815.1 Brachyrhaphis roseni | reverse complement strand
ATTTCTCCAAAATCTTTTAAACTAGTCATAAGCCTAGGGATTGAGCTCAGAGGATTAGAAATATACAAAATAATGTCATCCGCATATAATGAAATTTTATGGGTGACTCCACCTGCTGTTACTCCATGAATCCTAGGGTCTGTTCGTATTCTTTCTGCCAGGGGCTCGATACTAATAGCAAATAATAGAGGCGAAAGGGGACAACCCTGCCTAGTTCCTCTTTTTAAACCAAATTTCTTTGAGGAGTATCCATTCACCCGTACTTTGGACGTGGGTCCAGAATATAGCACACCAATCCATTTGATAAAGTCTCTATGAAATCCCATTTTTGCCAGTGTGTGTTTCAGATACTGCCAGTCCACCCTATCAAATGCTTTCTCAGCGTCAAGGCTGAGAAGCATTGAAGGATCCTGTTTTTGTCTCGCCACAGAGATCACATTTAAGGTTCTCCTAATATTATTTATCCCTAAACGTCCTGTTATAAACCCTGTTTGCTCTGGTTTAATTATTGTGTGGATGCACTTTTGAATTCAGTTTGCCAATATTGTAGTTATAATTATAGATATTATTGCTTCTGACCAAGACTTTGGTGGGTCCTTATTTGTGAGGGCGTAATTAAATACTCTTTGTAATAGTGGCGTGACCCCAGCTTTAAAATGCTTATAAAATTCCTATATCATTGTACTTTGCACACAAGACTAATGTCTTTTTTTCTTTCTTTCTTCTTCCAACATATCTACTTTTTGTTTTTTCTTGTTTTCTTTTCTTATTCTTCTGGATTTTATTTGGGAAGGCTTATCCATGTGAACTGTACGACTTATGTTCGGTTCTGTTATAGAAAAAAGTCTACATATCTTGTTCATATATTTTTGAACATTTTGTATTTTGATGCTAAAACCTAATAAAAAAAATATAAAATGGTTATAAAATTCTGCAGGAAATCCATCAACTCCCGGCACTTTACTGTTCTTTAAATTTTTTATGACCTCCTCAATTTCCTGTTTTGTGATTGGATCTCTCACTGCTTTAGCATCATTTTCAGTTAATTTTGGTAACTTAATTTCACCCAATACATTCTTAATCTTCTCTATTTTACTGTCTATTTCCTCTGAATCATAAAGTGTCTCATAGTAAGCTGAGAAAGCTTCTGCAATGCCTTTAGGATGGTTCAGCATTTTCTTCGTAAAAGGATTCATTATCTTTTCTACTGTGCGATCTGCCTGTTTCTTGCGCAGCTGAAATGCTGGTAGCCTGCTGGCCCTATTCCATATAATCCGTTTCTGAAATGGATTACATAATTTAATTGATTTATCACCTGAAAACGGTGGTCTGCAACATACTATTATTTATTTGGACCAGTAGAGTGATAAAATATGACAGATTTATCAAACAAGATAACTCTGACCTCGTGTTGTTAGATTTTATTTATTGGTCTCAGATAATGTTCCCTTACATCAGATTATAGGAAGAAATAATCTGTTTTCTTATCAAATAAAACATTTATTGAATTAAATCAGTGATAATACCAAACTGTTTCCAAATGAAATGTCTCTAACATTTTATTTATGTATTTAAAAAAGAAGCACAACTCACCTGTAAAAATAATTTTTATTTGTGAATTACCAGAGAATTAAAATAAATTCAGTCAAATTCATGATTTCACTTCTCCCTAAAGATGATTCTTAGATTAATTCATTTACCAAGGAGCTAACTGTCCTTACACTGTATAAATTCTTCATATATTACTGAGTTAAATTTAAGTAATAGTTGCTCTAAATGATTGTTGTGCTACTAAAACATACCATAACATACCATGCTTCCCAGTTCTATTTTTAAGTTTATATGAGCTAAATATCAGATATTTTATATAAAAGTTGCTGATTTCTGCTTGGGAATCAGTGGGAGCTGTATCTGGAGTTATCTCTGGTCTCGATGGTTTTGATGAGCAGCTTTGGAGCCGGAGAGCTGCTGCTGCTGCTGCTTTGGTAGCCGTTACTGTATTTAGGAACTGGAGGAACAGGAGAGAATCAAAACAAATGAAATGTCTGTTTTTGTTCAACAGGAAGGGCGTAGAGAGCGAAGCGGCTTGGTGGATACGCACCGGGGCTGGAGACGGCCTGGATGTTCAGGATGGACTGCTGCCCAAGTCTGAACCAACAAAAACAAAAATTTAACTCCAGTTATATTTCACTTTCCTCTCAAAGTCACTGGAATGAGACTTTGGGATTAAGTCAGGTTTGTTCTGAATAAAATCTTTAGCCACTTCCATTTCTAACTGATGGATTTCTCATTCCAGCAGCTGCTGGTGATCATTCATCCAGTCTTCATTATTATCTCTTATGAAAACGTGCAAATACTTAAATGATGAATTTTTTGCCATATTTTTCTGGAGTGAATATTTAAAGACACAGAAAACAGAGTTTCCGTCATTCTGTCTGCTACCTGTCCTCCTCTCCCTCCAGCAGCTTCCTGTAGGTGGCGATCTCGATGTCCAGAGCCAGTTTCAGGTTCATCAAGTCCTGCAGAGGCAACAAATGAATGATTAGACTTCCGTTAGCAGTTTTTCATCTCTTCCCGCTGGCGGCCCACCTGATACTCCCTCAGCTGCCGGGCCATGTCCTGCTTAGCTCTCTGTAGAGCGTCCTCCAGGTCTCGGGTTCGAGCTTTAGCCTCTTTCACCGCCAGCTCTCCTCGCTCCTCTGCTTCAGCCAGCTGGTTTTCCAGACCGGCTCGCTGATGAAGAAACGATCAGAACCAGAAACAATCAGCGCTGGATGTTCATCAAGTGTTTCTGGATGAGTATGAGCTGCACCTGCGCTTTCACAGCCTCGATCTCGCTCTGCAGACGGCTGATCAGCCGGTTGACCTCGGCGACCTCTCCCTTCACGATGCGAAGCTCATCTCCAAACTGACTGGCTTGGACCGACATCTGGTCAAACTGGAAACACGACAGCCTGTCACTCTGCATCTTTACACTCTGACAGGCTGCTGGACGAGCCGAGGAAGCGGCATGGCCGCACCTTGCTCTTGTACCAGGCCTCGGCCTCCTCTCTGCTGCGGGCGGCGATCTCCTCATACTGGGCTTTGACTTCCACCACGATCTGCTCCATGTTCAGGCTGCGGCTGTTGTCCATCTGCACCACCACCGACGTGTCTCTGATGCTGGCCTGCAGCTCACGCAGCTCCTGCACGATAAACCCAAACGTTCACAGAGAAACCTTCTGGTTCAATAACAGACAACGTAATTTAACTACTCACAGGTTTTCATCACTGCAAAAACACAAAATATTACCAAGTAGTTTTGGTTTCATTTCTACTTCTAATATATTATTACACTTGGAATAAGACAAAACTAACTAAACTGTTCAGGTCAACAGTTCCTTAATATTTTTTGAAAAAGTACTAGCTCTGCTAGCAGATAATTTCACAGATAATATGTGAAAACTGTTGGTGTTGAATAATCCGCTAAAACTAGAAAGAACTACTGGATAATGGTTTGTGTTTTTGCAGTGTTCTATCTTTATTACTCTAATATTACAGGCTCAGCAGAGGATTTGAAGACGCTAGCGCTGCTGCTAGCTGGATGGACCAACTGACTGTCCACCTTTAGCTTGGACTCTTATGATGAGACTTAAGGACAGAACAATGAACTCACAAAATATGAAGTTTTTATCAGAAACGTCAGACTAGAAACAGGAAAACATGAAGTTTTTCCTGGCATTAACAGGCTTCCGCACCTCCTCGTAGACGCTGCGCAGGAAGTTGATTTCATCGGTCAGAGCGCCAACCTTATCCTCTAGATCTGCTTTGACCAGGTAGGCCGAGTCTACATCCTGCACACAGTCACCCACAAGGACAAGACAGGTTTAAAACCTGACAATCAAAATGAGTTGGTTCAGAAAAGTTTTTCAGAATAAAAGCACCTTCTGAAAATAACCATCTTTCAGCAGGTATCAAATATGCTTCTGATTAAGCAAACATTTCTGAACTAAAATATATATCTGTTATTGGTATTTAATATTCAGAGATAAATTGTCAAATTTACAGCAACTGTAAGCAGAAAATGATCATAATTTAGTAAAAATAAATGCTTGAAAACATCAGTCTGGATGTTTTTCGCAAATATCAGATTCATTCTTGTTGCTCAAAGACAACGTGAAACATTTTTTTACAAATATAATAAAAGTTTATTTTGATCTAAACATTAATCTTACTTTACACAATCACCAATTAGCATCCCAGCAGCTTTTGCACCGGAAGTGCTGTGATCAGATCCGGTCATGTCGCTGTCAGGTCGGTGTTGCTGAGAAAGACAACTTGAAGCTGTTTGTCCTGATTCTAGTCCTGGACTGGCAGCAAAACAAAGAGCAGCCGTGACCTGCAGCCGTGACCTGCAGCCCTGCAGCGAATGAAGCTCTGAGTGAAGTGCACTCAGACAGCCACTAGGGGCCGCACCAGAGCAGCAAACGGAAATAAAAACAAAGAAACCCGGCCTTCTCCTGATTGTATCAAATCAAATGAAAAGGAATGAGGACAGATATCTCTGGTTTGGTCAAATGTATTCTGATAATGATGAAAATCATTAATCTAAATCTGATTTGGATCTGTTCAGTTCTGATGCACTATAAAACATGAAGCAGGTTTTATTACTCTGCATTCATACACAACTTCTTTATTTTAACACAAGTTTGAAAACATAAACAATGGCTTATTGATGCCACTGCAGCTGTAATTTTGTATAAATGGAGAAATGTTAACATAATGAGTTTTTCCTCATTTCTGACTGAAATATAATATTTTATGCCTTTCTACATCAATTTCTGCATGCTGGATTCATGTCAATGCATATCTTTAAATAAAACAAAATAAAAAAATAGATCAGTAATTAATCAGAAACCTCATGTTGAAGACCTCTGGTCTGAACGATTACGTGTATTGGTATAAATTGTTATTTTTTTGTGTAGCTGTAAATAAATTGGTTTTGAGATGTTTGCTGTGAATAGAAATAAAGTGAAAAGTTTATAGATTTGGAGTCAATACTCTTCATTGATTTGTTTTCATGAAGCATAAAGGCAGATTTATTTAAAGATATTTTTAAAATATCAGCTAATAAATGAACCAATACTTTTAATATTAGCTCAGATATTGAGAGACTTTCATTTGAAATGACACTTTGCTGGAAAGGTTTTTCTTAGAAAGTTCTTAAAGCTAACAAAATCATAAACCGATATTATTAAATGTGATATTAAACCAATCCAGCAGTTTTAAAGCCGACTGGCTGCAGCTGCAGCGACAGACGAAATGGACAGGAAACGAGTTCAAATTCAAATTCAAACATACTTTAATAATCCCAAAGGGAAATTAAATGTGGCTGTAACTCAATAATTTAGATCCTTCAGAGAGTTACTGAAGATGATGATGATGATGATAATGATGATGATGGCCTGACCTTCTTCAGGATGACAAAGTCGTTCTCCAGGTTGTTTCGCTTGTTGATCTCCTCCTCATATCTGAGGGAGACAGAAGACAGAGTGTGTGTGAGTGTGTGTGGGGGGGTGTGGGGGTGTGTGTGAGTGTGTGGGGGTGTGTGTGTGTACTTGTGCTTGAAGTCCTCCACCAGGCCCTGCATGTTCCTCAGCTCCCCGTCCAGTTTGGTTTTGTCGTTGTTCACCAGGTCGTTCTGCCGCCGCAGCGCCGCCATGTAGGCCTCGAACAGCGGCTCCACGTTGGAGCGACTCATGCCCTGAGACTGCAGCAGCTCCAGCTTCGTCTCCAGCATCTTGTTCTGCTGCTCCAGAAAACGCACCTGGACCAGGCAGGAGAGGGACACATCAGCAGGTTCCCATGGTCTCTGTTACTTTAGATTCTAGGAACCCTGCGACCTTTAACCCTGATCTGGTGGGAAGTTAAAATGTTTCAGTTCCTAATGTTTTGATAGTGGCACAGTTGGTAGCACTGTTGCCTTGCAGCAAAAAGGTCCTGGGTTCAATTCCCGGCCCGGGGTCTTTCTGTATGCTGGGTTCTCTCCGGTTCTCCGGTTTCCTCCCACAGTCCAGAAACACGACTGTCAGATTAACTAGTCTCTCTAAATTCTCCCTAGGTGTGAGTGTGTGTGTGCATGGTTGTCTGTCTCTGTGTTTCCCTGTGTCAGACTGGCGACCCGTCCAGGTGACCTCCAGGTGACCCGTTCAGGTGACCCGTTCAGGCGACCCGTCCAGGTGACTCCGCCTCTCGCCCAGAACTTTAGCTGGAGAGGCAGCAGCACCTCCTGACCCCATTAGGGTCCAGGATGTAAGAAAATGGAGGGATGGATGTTTTGTCCTCTCTTTGCTCTGCAGGCTGAAATGTGAAGCTGCTGTTGGTTTGGCAGGAAGAAGAAGAGGAAGATGGCTGAGCACAAAGCCCATTGTCAGGTCGGTATCAGTTCAGCTCGGGTTTCCCGCTGCAGTGCGGCCTAGACAAAGCCCGGTCCAGACAAAGCCCGGTTCTGTTGGGAGCGGCTCACGGCCCCTGCGGGCTGCTGTCGCTCCGGATCGATCGGGTTTCAGTCGCTCTCTGTGGGGCTGAAATGGGCCAAGAGGCTCAGGTGTCCAGAACCTTTGGGTCAGAAGAAACTTTCTAATCCCGGCTGAATTCTTGACTTTCTGAATCTTTAAAAGCGAAACGTGAGATTATTTGAGCTCCGAGTCGGGAAATGCCGAACATCCTGTGGTGGGTTAAAGTGGGTCGCATGAAACAAGCCGGGCTTTGTTCCTTCATGGAGCTGAAAGTGGATCGGCTCGGCAGATTGATTTACTCCAATAAACTTTATCAAACACTGAATATTTTATGGAGATGATTTATGAAGGAAAATTATTCTTTGTAAGCCTGGACTCAGCAGTTTTCATTCCAGCAGTAATCTGCAGAGCTTCAAACAACTTTCTGCAACAGTTTAATGAATTCATTTTATAGAAAAACACACTTAGTTTTAAACAAAGACGTTAAAATATTAATACTTTAAAAACATTAAATTACTCTGGAGACAAACGTTTGGCTGGAAACTCAGATGCGTTTCTCCCACAGGAAGTTTATTATTTATTTAGCCAATCATAAATCACCTGATCATAACTTCATGCACAGTTTTATATTTAAAGACTATTTTATAATAACACAAATATAAACACTGCATCTTTCACATCGTCACACATTTTAAGATATTTTATTCTGTTTTACTGCAACAGTAGCTGTAAATATAAAAAAACCTGTTTGTATTTCTGCATTCAAAACTTGGCAATTAGTTGGTCATTTCTGGACTTCCTGCTGGACCGGATCGGATCAGCAGCCGGACCGGACCGGATCGGATCGGCTGTCAGGCTCACAAAGCGTTTATTGTCAGGATGTTTCTGAGTCCGTGAGAAAGGAGACAGCGGCTCCTCAGACGGACCCGAATCCACTGGGAATCTGGGCCGGATCTCCAGAAACAATCAATCATAATAATACTTGCTGCTGTATAAATGTTATTTTTCTTATAAATAAAATATTATTTTTATTATAAATAAAATATTACACATATAATACAGCCTGCTAACTGTCCAGCTGTGGTTTTCTTTGTTTGCAGGGATTAAAGGTTCTGCTGAGTGACTGAAACTATTTTAGTTTTTTCATCATTCTGAAAATAAACAGGTTATGTAAAAAAAAATTCTCTTATTTTAGTGATATTCACAGTGAAGAGGTTACGGAACCAGAAGCTGAAATCCAGTCAAAGTTGTGATTTTATAGAAAACTGTTAAAAACATTGAAATGATTTCTGACATTTTTCAAAATCAAAACAAAGTCATCATAACATTTACCAAGGAATTTTAGTTTCTGGATCAAACATCTTATCGAACTTGAAATAAATCAAAAACCAATTTACCAGCAAGGTTTCAGCAACAAGTAGGAGCTTTTTAAAAATATGTAATTCTTATTAATTTTAAAAAGTTTTATTTCCTGAGGGCGTGCCGTGGTGGCGTAGCGGTTAGTGCGACCCACATTTGGAGGCCTTGAGTCCTCGACCTTCGACTCCCGACCCGACGATATTTTCCGCATGTCTTCCCCTCTCATTACCCGCTTCCTGTCAGCCTGCTGTCTAATAAGAGACACTAGAGCCACAAAAAGCTCCTGGTGGGGAAACAAAACAAAGAGCAAAAAGTTTTATTTCCTTTGGGAAATTATTTCACTTTTAAAAAGACATTTTTCTCATGTTGCAAGTGAAAAATCAGCCAATGCAACTAAAACTTTTTATTTTATTATTAATAAGGAATTATTGATTTAAACAAGCTCTGGGACAGATTGGTGACCCAATCAGGTGACCCGATCAGGTGACCCGATCAGGTGACCCGATCAGGTGACCCCGCCTCTCTCTGGAGCGGCAGCAGCACCTTTGACCCCACTGGGGACGAGGTCTAAGAAAATGGATGGATGGTTTAAACAAGATGATCTTTTACTGAAAAGTTGCTGGGAAATTAGTTTTTATTTATTTGCTCTAGAGAATGAAATTACTTGGTAAGATTTTGTGTTTTTAAATTTCACCAACTTTCTTGTTGGGGTGTGTGTGTGTGTGTCAGTGTATGTCAGTGTATGTGTCGGTGTGTGTGTGTGTCGGTGTGTGTGTCAGTGTGTGGGTGTGTGTGTGTCGGTGTGTGTGTCAGTGTGTCGGTGTGTGTGTCAGTGTGTGTGTCGGTGTGTGTGGGGGTGTGTGTGTCGTTGTGTGTGTGTGTGTGTGTGTGTGTACCTTGTCGATGAAGCTAGCGAAGCGGTTGTTGAGGCTCTTGATCTGCTCCTTCTCATGCGCTCTGCTCATGGACAGGTTGGGGTCGATCTCCAGGTTCAGCGGGGCCAGCAGGCTCTTGTTGACCGACAGCGAGGTGAGCGAGGCCCCCAGCCCGCCGTGGGGCCCGCCGGCACCGGCGAACAGGGAGCTGCTGCTGAGCGACACTCCGCTGAACGGCCCCGGAGCGAAGCCGCTGAACCGTCGGGAGCCGCCGCTGCTGCGGACGGAGCTGCTGGAGCTGATCCGCTTGGTCCGACTCAGACTCATGGCTGCAGGAAACAGGATGGAGAACCAGAGGATGGAGGGAGTCTGAACAGGTCCGGACGTCCTGGAACAATGACGCCTCTCAGGTTCCCGACCTTTTAAAGGAGGAGAGAAAGTGGAGCAGAAATATGAGATCTTACGTCTCCGGTTCCAGAGGTCTATTAAAGGCCGGGAGCGACTGCTGCTGATTTGTTTCACTTATTTTGATTATGAAAATAATACGTAGCTTCCCACTAGTTGCATAATAACATAAATCTGACAATAGCAAATAAAAATGGCAGAAACAACAGAACGCCTTAACTAGAACCACAGCAGCTGGTTCAATAAACTAGAACCAGTTTACTGGAGGAAACGAGCAGGAAAAGTTTCTCCTTCCTCTGATCCTCCTGCTGCTCTGGATCTGAACTTTAATCTTCAGATCTTCAACCTGAGGAATAACAAGCTTATAAATTATGTCAACAGATTTTTATGATTTCAGTTTGTTTCAAACATTTTTATCCAACAGAACATGAATCTGTAATAAAACCATTAAATATTTTCTTGTTTCATTTGTGTAGCTGATATTCATCTCAATCAATAAATAAAAGTTCATTCTGACATTGTGGTGAAAACGTTTCCACTTGCTGTCATAAAGTGGGTGTGAGGTGGTGAGGCAGAATGCAGCAGACCCAGGTTGTAGAAAATAAACGGAGATTTAATGATGAAAACATAATCAAAATCCAAACTGCAGGCAGCACAGCAGAGCAGAAGGCAAAGGCTCAACACTGGCAGCAAACTGGAGACTAGCACAACACAGAGACACAGCTGGGAACATGAAGGGAAGACAGAACAACATCCTAAAATAAACACAGAAAAACTCACTTCCTGCTTTTCATGTCACTTTTAATATTAAAATATTATTTCTGTCATGGGCTGGCGACCTGTCCAGGTGACCCCGCCTCTCGCCCGGTACGCAGCTGGAGAGGCAGCAGCACCACCCGACCCCATTAGGGACGAGGTGAACAGAAAATGGATGGATGGATGGATGGATTTCTGTCATGAAGGAAGATTTTATTTAAAGCAGCCTGGAAAAATTCAACACCATAACCGTTTATTACATCATCAGCTGTGGTTTAATTCAGTCACACTGCAGGCCAGACTTTGACTAGGCCATTTCAAGTGTTCTGTTTTTTAGCCTTTGGGAGATGGACTGTGTTTTTGTTGGATTGTTGTCCGTAAAGCCTCAGAAATCCAGCAGGTTGGGTCAAGTCGTGGTCTTCATGGTAATCCGATCCGGTCCGATCCGGTTTGATCCGATCCGGTCCGATCCAGTCCGGTCCGATCCGGTTTGATCCAGTCCGATCCGGTCCGATCCGATCCAATCCAGTCCGGTCCGATCCGATCCAGTCCGATCCGATCCGATCCGATCCGATCCAGTCCGATCCGATCCGATCCAGTCCGGTCCGATCCGGTCCGGTTGGTTTCAAGTTCAGTCCAGAAAATCACAGCAAAAAATCAAACTGAGGATAAAATTTGCTGAGTTTTCAACTGGTTTTCATGAACCGGGTTTTGAACCAGCATCTCTTCACTGTTCATTTATTTATTTTGATCAGTTTTTATATTTAACTAAAAACTATGCAGCTTTACATGAAGCATCTTGGAAAAGTATTCAAACTTTTAACTTTTCTACATTTTGCAACATTATAACCACAAACCGCAAATTATTAACTGAAGATTTATTAGAAAGAGAAAACAGCAAAAACTGAAAAGTGTGGCATGCATTTACATACTGGAATAAAACTTGTCCTTCACAAATCCTGATGAGAGAATAAATCAAACTGTCTACATATTATTTTGAAAATCCCAACCGGAAGTGCGAAAAGCCGTGTTTTCGGGCTGAAGGTGTGAAATGGATGAACCTGGAGAGGAACCGGCGGTCTGGGTCGCGCTGAGGCGCCTGGACCAACCGGGTCAGTACTTCAGTTTCCCTCTGCGGGAAATGCGCACCCGTTGCCATGGCGACCGTTTTGCTGAGCCGTGAATCAGATTCGTAGAGCGATCTTTTTTAAAAATCTGTCAGAAATGGAATCGTCTCTTTTTACCTGAACGTGTTTTGTGTCTCAGCTGATCGAAGGAAAACAGGAATAATTCAAATCAAAGTATTTTAGTCATTTCCGTCCTGGTAGATTTAGATCATTTTTATCTCTAATGTTTGTCTTCCTGATTAATACATGAAAGATCAATAATCTGACGGTAACGCTGTCCATAACAGACGAGGTTTCTATTTATAGCGAGCAGCAGATTTAAAATAAAGGTTTTAAATTAGAAAATGTTGCGTTCAAGTACCTCCTTGTCAGTCTGGTCATCCTGATTCTCAGCCAACAGAGAAGGAGCATAAAAAACTGGAACAGCTCTAATGACGCATCGATGTCAAAATGTCTTTATAATGTTGTAATTTATTCTGACAGCCAGGGCTGCACAGTGGGCAGCACTGCTGCCTTGCAGCAGAAGGTTCTGGGTTCGATTCCCAGCCCGGGTTGTTCTGCTTGGAGTTTGCATGTTCTCCCTGTGTGTGTGTGTGTGTGTGTGTGTGTGCTGCCCCCACTAGCGTGTAAGAAAATGGATGGATGGATATTTACCAACCATTTCATGAAGACATTTCCTCATTACTTTGAAAAAGATGTTTATCAGTAAATGATTTGATTGATTATTTACATATTAGCTCTTCATATATTATCATTTATTAATGTTGAGTTGCAGGTGGAGCCGAAGTTCTCCGAGAAATCTCCTTTCCTTCTGCAGCGCCGGTCAGCGAAATCACCCAGGTAACCAAATCACCACGGCAACCAAATCCTCTGCTTCGTTTTTATCATTTCCAGTTTTTATGATAAAACTGGACATTTTCTGATTTTTTTCAGATTTTCTTTTACTTTTTTTGCATTGGTGAAATCAAAATAAACTTTCAACCAATCAAATTGTATTTGTATAGCACCTTTCAGCAGCAAGGCATTTCAAAGAAACACAGAGAACATCATCACACATCAGATTATTGATTATTGATCAATGTTTCATGATTAGGTTTCAAATAAAACTAACCAGCTGGTTTTAGTCTAGATTTAAAGGATCTCAGGGTTTCAGCTGTTTTACAGTTTTCTGGAAATTTGTTCCAGATCTGTGGTGCATAGAAGCTGAATGCTGCTTCTACTTGTTTGGTTCTGGTTCTGATTCAGAGCAGAACCAGAACCTGATGGGTCTGGAAGGTTGATCCAACAGCAGCAGCAGATCTTTAATGTATTGTGGTTCTGAGCCTTTCAGTGATTTATAAACTAACAGTATTTTAAAGTCTATTCTCTGAGCTACAGGGAGCCAGTGGAGAGACTGTAGAACCAGGTTTATGGACTCTATCCTCCTGGTTCTGGTCAGAACTCCAGCAGCAGCGTCTGGATCAGCTGCAGCTGGAGGATCGATGTGTTGGACAGACCTGTGACGACGCTGCTGCAGGAATCGATGCGACTGAAGATAGAGGAGTTTCTCTAGATATTAATCCTCTAGATGTTCTTTAGATAACAGAAGACCGACTTTGTGACTGTCTTTATGTGGCTCTGGATGTTTAAATGAGACAAAAATGGAAAAAAGTTGAAGATTGTAAATATTTTTGTTCAGCTTCTGGTGAACCTGCAGCGTGATTGTTCATGTCTGCAGATTGTTAACCTGAATGTTAACGGTGGAGTTATTAGAGAGAGAAATAGTTTATGTCATCCTTTTAATAAACCTTTCATTTTCATACTGTTTTACTTTTTTAATTATTATTATTTGCAGTAGGCGACCATCTGCTCTGAGTTTTGTTTTCATGTTCGGACCAGAGCGTAGCAGAACCCCATACGGATCCATTATTAACTGAATTTTATGGTTAATAATGGAAAGTCATTGAATTGAATTCATTCAATTCAATGACTGAATGAATGAATGAAATGTTGAGGGATCGAATGCAGCTGCTTGTATCATCTCTGCTCTTCCAGTCCCACATCTGATCTGCTTATTAAAAACAGCAGAAATTATTGCCAATATTTTCCTTTGTAAAATAAAATCAGTTTTTTAAGTACATTGTTTTATTTTTTAAAGTGATTCATCTCACTTCCTGTCTGAAACAAACTTCTTGGTTTAATAACAATAATTTCTAAGGTGTAAATGATTTATGATGCATTGTTTTTGCTTTTCGCACGTCTCAGCAGGAAAAACAGAAAAAGTTTAATTCATGCATTTATGATGGGATTATTGTCACATTGATCAGAATCCGTTTTGTCTCCACAGATCCTCAGCGACGCCTTTGGGCTGAACGTTCCCAACGTGGTGCTGAAGGTTCTTGACCGTCACTGAAATCTCCACCATGCCAGACGATTCCAGATCAGTTTCACCTTTTCTTAAATATCATCTGCAGATGAGGAATCCCGGCGGCTGCCTGGTCCCCCTCAACGCCTCCATTCCTGCTAACAGCAAACACACGTATGTAGCATGAGCAGCGCTAACGGAGCACAGAGCCCACAGTGACCAGTGTTTCTCTCCACAGGCCCCATGTGCTTGAAGTGACGCGGCTCTTCCAGAACGGTACAATCTAACACAAAATATTTATCATATTCAAAACTCCTAAATGAGATTTAAAGACTAATTTAATATAAAACATTTCTTCATTTACATGCAAACACGGAGCTTTTCACCCTCCTGCTTCCTATATCATCAGTTATTAATAAAACACTCCATCATACCGCAAAATCTGAAATATTGAGCTGAAACAAGAAATGGTTTGAGTTTCTGTTTCTATCTGATGTTAATTTATGTAAAAACACATTTTTCAAACTTACACAGATAATGACTCATTTCTGATGAAACTAATCATCATGCTGCATTTTATGGAAATCTAGAGAGATGAGCCATAAAGTTCAAAGTTTCTTTTTTCATAAAGATACAGAATATTTATTATAATCATGACTGATTTAAATGAGAGAAAATGTTGATTTAAAACTGTTCTGTGTTTATTTACTGAGGAGGAATCGAACCGACGCCTCGTTTCTGATTCAGTTACCGATTAATAAGCTGATTATGTAGGAGTCATTTCTCCATTTTTGGTTAAATCTTATAATTTTAGAATTTAGATTTAGTTCCTTTTTATTTGTTTATTTTCTAGTTGATTTATAATTAGAATTTTGTTTAAATTGTTATTTTTAAACGGGTTCTTTGATTAGTAATTCACTTAATTAGTTTCAGTTTGGGACATGGGTGTGTCACAGCATAAATAGGTGGGTTTTAAGAAGATCATTATGAACGTGGTGGTCATAAGGTTTTTTACCAGTCAGCTAATCAGTCCTGGTCTTGTCAGTCAGTTATCAGTCAGAGAACAAATGCAGGAAAAAGCAGAATCCTGTGATGCCTGTAACTTGCTTGCCTGAAAGTGGAATAAAACAAACAGAACTGCATTTTCACCTTTTTTGAACTGCGTAAACCAGAATCCACATGCATCAGGTGACCATTTGAGTTAGATTCACGTTTTGTTTTGATCACTTTTGAATCTTGAGTTTTTTGATTTTTGGAATTTAAGTTTGGACAAATAGTCACTACAGATTATTAATGTGTTTTTGCTTCAGTTCATCCCAAACCCAGAACCATTCCAGTGACTGTGATCAGCCGGAGCATGAAGACCAGGCTACAGGCCGTGGACAGGAGGGTGAGGTGCTGCCGCCTGGTGGAGGGAGGCAGTACTGCAGGTTTCATAGCGGTTCAATATGAAGCTGTTGATCCGGTCAGTGTTGGCAGGAGAAACATGGAGGGAAGACAAGAAGTTAAGACACAAAGTCAACACAGACATGGCATCACGAGAATTGTGATGGAAATAAAAGAAGCAGGGCCAGATTCTAGCTGCTGATGATGCATCCGTTGGTTGTGTTTCTGTTCCTGCTGCAGATCCAGAGGCTGAATGAGCTGCTGCCTCAGATCAAACTGCGCCGCCATGAGACGCTGGAGCAGGTGGGTTGGTGGTTCTCCTCCAGGAGCTGCTGCTGCCGGACCTGCTGCTCAACGGTTCTGTTTCCCTTCCCAGGAGATCCAATGTCTCAACCAGAAGCTGAACTTTCTTCACAGGAAGCTGCAGGTGAGAAACGATTTCTGGAGCTTCTGAGAGCCTCGCTGAGTTTGATTACAGTTATTCCTCCTTCAGGAGGCCGAATCCCATCGCTGGAGAGGAACCTTGACCAGAGCGCCTCTGTGGTGACCCGACGGGTCAGAGTGGGATTATAATCTGATTACAGTTTAAAAATCATAATCTGATTACTGTTTTTTTTTCCCCACCAGGGGGCTTTTTGTGGCTCTAGTGTCCCTTATATGACAGCAGGCTGACAGGAAGGAGGTAATGAGGGGCGAAGACATGCGGCAAATATCGTCGGGTCCGGGAGTCGAACCTGCGACGGCCGCGTCGAGGACTCAAGGCCTCCAAATGTGGGTCGCGCTGACCGCTACGCCGCCACGGCACATAATCTGATTAAATCATAATCTGATTACTGTTTATGAATTTGTAGGATTTATTTCTCCATTTTCAGTTAAATCTTAGAATTTAGATCATTTAGTTCATTTTTATTTGCTTATATTCTATTTGATTTATAATTAGAATTTTAGTTTAATTTGTTATTTAAAATATGTTGTTTGGTTAGTAATTCACTTAATTAGTTAATTTCAGTTTGGGACATGGATATGTCACAGTATCAATAGGTAGGTTTTAGGTAGGTCATTATGCACATGGTTTTTACCAGTCTATCCAATCAGTCAGTCATCAATCAGTCTATCAGCTCATAACTTGTTTTGCCTGAATTGGAATAAAAGCAACAAGAATTGCATTTTTGACCCTTCTTGATCTTTCGAACTGTGTAAACCAGAATCCATGAAGCATCAGGACTATTTGAGTCAGATTCACTTTTTGTTTTGATCACTTTGAAGTCTGAAGTTTTTTGATTTTTGAATTTGAGTTGTAGACAAATAGTCACTGCAGCATTATAATCTGATTACAGTTTATGGATCATAACTACGTTCTCTGTCTGCCATGCAGCACATTAATAATGGATTCATTCAGGCTGATTGATCTGCAGCAGCTCGTTTGACCAAATCTCACTTTATGTTTTCCATAAATTGACGTTTTGGTTTTGTGATGCGCAGCAGGAAAATGCTGCAAAACATCCAGCAAATATGTTCAATAGTAATTGAACTGAATTTAAGTTTCTATAAATAAACTTGCATTTGGCTCGTTCTGATAATCAGTTAGTAATTTTGAGCTAAATGACTTGTTTTGTTAAAAACTGCCCTCAGCAGTTATCTATAGAGCTTCATAACCAAATCAGACTTGTTGCACATCAACAGTTTCCTAGGAGACGTTGTCCACCAGCGATTAGCCAGAGCCCCTCTGTGAAACAAAGGCTTTGATTTTTATTTCTCATTTTGCAAACATGTTTTTAAGCTCGTTTCAGTTTGCTGCCAAACCATGAAATGAGTTTTTATGAAAATCAAGAGAAAAGTTTTTCCCTCTGATCAACTGGACTGTCCAGACGCTGCTGGATGGAGATCAGCTTTATGAATATGTCAGATGATTAAGAGGTTTTATCTCAAATTATGCACTAATAAAATAATGGTAATGTCATGTTGGGTTCTTGACCCACATACAGAACACTAGAAATCAGATAAATAAAATGTATTTTAAACAAAGATGAAATGTGAGGTTTTGTCCCGGATGAACTGGACAGACTGGATTCTGAGAAACGGAGAAATCTTCCTCGGTTCGGCGATACTGTTGGATCTTTTGCGGGGAGTTCTGGAGATGATCCAGGTTCCAGGGTTCAGTCCAGACGGAGAGATCTTTGACGGTGGAAGGAGCAGCGGCAGCTGGAACTGTCAGAGAATCTTCAACCGAGGAGGAGATGGACTCAGTCTAATCCAAGGAAACACCTGGAAACTCCTCTTATCCTCCCAGTAGAGAGAAAATGGTCACAGGTGAGCTGAGTCCAGGTTCGCCCTCCAGGTAGGTGCAGCCTCTTGGCGCCATCTAGTGGATGAGTGAAGGAAGCAGCAGACAGAAGAAAAACTCCCCACAAAAACCAAAAACCCCAATCAATCAGGTAAGATAAAAGGAAAAGATTGATTACAGTAAAACAAGCAAATACTGAAATATTTTGCAAAAAAAAAAAGAAACGTTTGCCATTTATATGATGTCATGTATGTGACAGATAACAGATTTAACTGCAGAAAACATTTTCAGTTTTTTACTTTTTTATATATATTTCCGGCACATTTGTTACAACAATATAAAAAAACTTCTTAGTGTAACACAAGATTGTGTTGAAATGACTCTTTATTTAAATACACTTGGATTAAAATCAATTTAATTCCTTCATATATATTGTAACAAATCAAATTATTTTCTGTAGTTAACCTTTTAATTTCCTCAAGATATTTTATTGTCACAATATAAACAATGATATTTATTTTATTTAATACTTTTCCAAGTAGCATCTTCTGCATTCAATCATTTTAATACATCAGACACTGAAGAGCTTCATGTTAGGAACACACACACACACCCACACACAACCTTCCCCCCCACACCCACACACACAACATTAGTATATCAAGTGGAGTGTCATGATTGTGATATTCTGGATTGAAAGAATCACGCAGAGGGAATGTGAATACGATGCTTCTTTAATGCGAACGCAGGAACACACACAGCCACTTCCGTTACTGATTTGCTAACAACCGCTAATAAGTTGGCCTACTAAGAACTATACCTAGAACAGGTATATCTGTATTTCTTACCACTAGGGGGCAACAAACCACTCTATTACATTCCTCCCCTTTTAGATTTCTACTGCAACTAATAAGTAGGAAAAAATGCATACTAACAGCAATTAAAATATCCTACTGCCTTCACTAAGAATTTAACAATTGAGGCTTCACTTAATGCTTTATCACAGGGTATCTGCGCTCCGCTGATGGGCTTTGGGTTGTTTTAGGGGTTGATACCGAGGGTTCTTCTGTTGTCTGCCCAGGTGATTCAGCAGGTAACGGTGGTGCTGTTAAGGTTCCTCTCAGACTTTCTGGAACAACACTGTCTCTGATCTCTTCAGGTCCCTCCACGAGCACTGGGGAAGACATAACTGGAGATTTCTCCACAGCTTGTTTCCATGGTAACATGTGGTCAACATGTATGGTGCGCAATCTCTGTCCGTCTTGTATCCGATAAGTGATGCTTCCCAACTTCTTCAGAACTGTTCCACAGGTCCACTTCACAAATCCTCCTCTGAAATTTCGGACACGAACAGTCTCTCCTTCCGAAAAAACACGTAAAAATGGAGCTCTGCGATCATGATGTCGCTTTTGCTTGAACTGTCTCAGTTTAATGTTTTGGGCAAGTTCAGGTTTGAGAAGACTGAAACGGGTTCGGATCTGACGTTTTAGGAATAACTCTGCTGGCGTGCAACCTGTCACGGTGTGCGGTGTACTGCGATACATGATAAGGAAGTTTGCCAATCGATGACTGAGTGGCAATGTGGCCTTCCCATCTGCTTCCAGTACATTTTTCATCAAAGATCGTTTCAGGATTTGTACTGACCTCTCTGCTGCTCCATTTG
>CAEFZY010055268.1:0-57040 GCA_903066815.1 Brachyrhaphis roseni | reverse complement strand
ATCCACAGCTAATGACAAAGCTAGACAGATGCCTATTTCTTCGGCCAGCTGTGTCGCTAAATTTCCGGCTATTTGCTGAACTCGTTCCGCGATGGTATTTCTTGACAAACTGACATTTTGAAAAGTCTGTACTTTGTCGGGACGCACCTGCTCACACACCTTTAGCACAGGTGTGTGAGCATTTAAAAATGCATCCTCCTTAAAAGATTTCGAAGCTCGGGCGATTTCTTCAGCCACAGTAAAGCTTGCTTTCACCGCTGCATCATTTTTGGCTGTGGCTTTTGTAAACAATTTCTGTTGCTATTGCATTCTGCCTTTTTGATGTTCGCTTGTCGATGTTGCAGTTTTGTTCGATGGGAAAATTAATAATCAGCTTGAGGTGACTCTGCTGCACTCTAGTGGCGAGAAGCCATAATGTTGGCTCGTAACACTCGGAAGGCATTATGGGAAATGTAGTTTGTAGTCTATTCGTGCTCAAAACCTATTTTAAGTCAATAACGGGCCTGTAAAACGGTGGTGGGGGGAGAGGGCCACATAAAATGACGTGGCGGGCCATATGTGGCCCGCGGGCCTTGAGTTTGACACATGTAGTGCCTTGATTTCACAACCTTACATTATAGGTGGTAGATTTTTCCTTAAACCCCCTAAAGTCTGTTTAAAACGTGTTAAGTAGAATTTATTTTTTGCTCTTAAGTGGGTTTTTTCTTTCTATGCCGCTAGCGGAGATAGTAGTGATGATCTGTGGATGTTTTTGTTGTTTTTTTTTTTCAGTTTGAGGCGCCAGAACAACCACTGCAAAGTAAAGGTTTTGAAGTGGCCTATTCAAAGTCCAACCTAAGTGCAGGGGCATTAGATAAAACAGGGCATCAATGCAGAAAAAATCTCCAACATGACTAAATAATAATAATAGTAATAATAATAATAAGAAGAAATTGCATATATTTGCAAAAGCTTTAAGCTTTTAAAACTGCTTCTCCCTCCGACTTCATACAAGTCTTCTTCTGTTGACTTATTGCAACCATAAATCGTTTTCACTGTGGTTTTGCTGTTATTGTTGAACTTTGGCTTGTGATTCCACCACCTTGTGAGCTGCTTCTGACTAAACAGGCTTCCTCTGTGTTCACAAGTTTATGTCATCCATCATGATGAGAACGTAAAAATACCAGAAACACAACCTCTGTAGACACACCGCTCCCAGTCGTTTTACATCAGAGCTCGGGATAAACCGTGGCTGCATTCACACACATGGACACGCAAACACACATTCAGAGTCTGTCTGTCCCTGAGTGTGTGTGAGGGTGTGTGTGTGTGAGAGAGAATGCTATATATGACAGCTTTCATGTGACTTCGCTGTGATGCTTCAAATTCAAAGTTGAGGCAAACATCTTCAGGGATTCAGTGGTTTGTTTGTGGAGGAAATATAAAAAAGATGAAGCTTCCAGAAAGAAGCCAAAAAAGGAAGTTTTGTCATAAAAACACTGTGAAAAGATAATTGAAGGTTTATAGTTTAATAATACAGCCACGTTATTAAAATGATCTGCAACGCAAATAAAAAAAAAGTGGAATTTCAAATACTTATAAAAATATGAAAAAAGGGTTAAAAATGGAGAATCTGGTGCGAAGAGGAAGACTGATGAAGATAAAAAAAAAAGAAGTTGGTTACATGAATAGATAAAAAGAAAGAAAAAGCTATTCTGGCATATCATCCGTTTCCATCTGAGACAGACACAGATAGCCTCATGCTCTCTCAATGTGAGCAAGTTGAAAGTCAGCAGATCTCCATTCTTGTCATTATCATTATTCCAGGCTGCTGTGGAAGTTGCTATGGTTCGCTGTGTGCACACGGGCCACTTGCGTACCACAAAGCCCCTAAGGTGTTCATTAGCTGGAGTCCCAGGGGCCACAGATGACGCCCGCTGAGGCTCTAACTGCTGCAACAGCAAAGTTTAAGCAACTGCCACCCACATGGATCGCTATTAGTTACACAGACCAAGAAAGAAAAAAGAAAAAAAAAACACATTTTCCGCTATGCAGAATCATTGAGTCTCTTTATGCATTTCCTTTAGAAAGATAATATAGTCACAGATCTGAAATATAAAATATTGTTTATATTTCAGATCTGTCTTCCTGTCTTTGAGAGCTTATTGTAATTTTTATTTGGCATGCCTCTCTTTCTCCAATTTTAGCCACGTTTCTCCCTAATTAATTCTTAATATCAGCCAACATAGTGGCTAATTAAAAAATTTGCTTAAGTTTTAATAGATTGCTATGCAAACATGGTAACAGAACAAAGTAATCTTACATATGTCGGGTGCTGTTTTTAATTCAATTTACCATAATTAGTTCATGGTTAACAAGCTAACTGCCAAACTATCTACAATACCCAGGTCCTAAGCTAACTTAAAAATTAGTTTCTTCTTCAGTCTATAATTGTTAGGTAGTTTAATTTTAGCAAATTAATTAGCTAGCTGCACACTCTTAACAACTAGTCTCAAACTTTCCTCAATATTTAAGAAATGATAAGTTAGTATTTTAAATTTTTTTTAAATAAGCTTCTATAATGGTTTACACAAACAGCTAATTCTGTTTTTTTTTTTTTTTTTACTTATTTTTCAGTTTATTTTTAGCAAGCTAACCAGCAAGCTAGCTATGCTCACAAATTCAAGTTTCAAACGTACCCCATCAAAAATAAAAAACATGACTGTCCATGTCATGATTTTATGATGGCTTTATAAACGTTAACAGCTATTGGGTTTAGTTTTTAATGTGTTTACCAAACCAAGGTCAATTACTGTTAGTGGGCTAATTAGCAAGCCTGTTAACAGTAGGCTTGAACATCAAGCTCTGGAAAGCTAACCCTAAGAGCTCAGGTTTAAAACTATTCTACGTAAAAAAGACAAAAATTGCATCATAAAGCTGATAACATCATTGAAGAAAAATCATGAAAATAGAAAGATAAAACTCCAAGCATATTAGAAATGTCTAACGTGTTTTTCTGTGACACCTTGGGAATATTTACAGATGGTTAATGTGATTTGTTTTTTTCTTGAACAAATAAATATATTATTGCTATCAAGCCTATTAAAAGTCATTAGAGGCAATATTTTGTGCGTCTACAAAAATGGGAACAACAGTAAATTATTTCACAAAGCCTTTATTACATTGATTTTATTTTACGGTACAAATGCAATGAGGAGAAAAGATTTGGCAGGCAAACGATTAAAATGGGGATTCTCCTTCATTTCATCCGGATTACTTCTTCAGGAATCAGTCACCCTTAATTAGCTCGTTTTCAGGCACATGAGCTGAACGGAAGTCACAGACTAGAAAACAAATCCAAAGCTTGACCTTTAAAACTGAAATAAAAAACAAGAAGTTAGCAGGCGCTTGTGTGGTTGAGTTGTGCACTGAGGCTAATTGACCTTTGCTTGGCTTGTTAACCTTGGCTGTAAAAGCTAGGAAATGAAGGCAAAAACAAGACACATTTCTTAAAATAAAAAACCCCCCAAACATTAATTATGTGCATGAATCATGTTTTTATTGCTTTCTCTTTATAATTGCAGCCGGATTTTATATTTGTTGCGCTATTCTGAAATTAGTGAGGACATAAAATGAGAAAAGCTATGAATAAAGGCTAACTCTGCTCTTTTCTGGCCGTTAAATACTCCCAGTTTCTATGTGAGATAAAGGTGAAGACTTCATAAATAACACCAAAACGCAATACAGTTACACTAATAATAAATCACCTGTAAAAAGGGATTTCATGACCTTTCCGTCTCTCTTAGTTACACAGCATTATAAAAGCATTCCTTCCCTTTGAAATTTGTTCCATTTTGTCACGTTGCAATCCCAAACATTTATGTATTTTATTGATATTTTATGTTAGACCACAACAAAAAGTGTGCGATAGTGAAGCAGAACAGTAAGGTTCAAACTGTTATCAAAAATAAAAAGAATAAAAAGTGTGGCATACATTTATATTCACCCCTTTTACGCCCATACCTCTAAATAAACTCTATTAACACCACCAGGGAATATATTAAAGAACGTGCTTTAGATCAATTAACTGTTTGTAATAGTGGCCCAGTCAAAGTGCCAACCTAAACCCAACCGAGAATCATATAATCAATGACGATTACATGAAGAATTTACTTTAACAGTGCATTTCTAACTATTCACATATTTGTAAAAAAAAAAAAAAACAAAAAAACAAAACAGATTTTTTCCTACTTTAAAATTAGAAACTGTTTTGTCTCAGTTGATCACATAAAATATCAATAAAACACACTGGAGTTTGTGGTTGTTTCAAAGTATGCATGGCACTTTAAATGGATGGATTCCTAAAGAAGTTGCAAGCAGGGCCTGTGTTTACCAAAGAAATGTGGACTCCCATAATAAAACCATAGTTATGTATCATAATTAAAATATCCTGCTGATGTCTTGTCTGTGTCAGAGTACCTACAGTGTATTAGGAGCGTGGAGTGTTAGGTGCACCATGATCCAGATGCAGGCAGTGTTCGGTCCAGACACTGGAGTCTCTTTAGTCGCAGCTTTGAAAATGAAGCCTCCTTCACAAGGCACATATTATCCCTCCGTCGCAGGAAAGATTGTCCACAACTTCAAAAATAAATCTGTTTCCAGCAAACAGAGATTTTCCTTCATTTGTTTTACGTCCATAGATAAAAACCCCATTGTTCAGAACTTTGGCAAAGTTTTATGGCGGTTCTGACAGTTCTGTCAAGTTGCTTTAAAGCAGCATTAGGTAACTTTTATTTTAAAAAATAGCTTTTTTTATATATTTGTTAAATCTGTCACCATGTCATGACAGTGTACTATGAGACAGATAATCTGTAATCACCCTCATGTATGCGCTGCAGCAGGTTCACCACAACAGAGGCTGTCATGAATGTGAAGACTAGTTAGCATGGTCACCTCTGACAGAGGATCAACAGTTTTCCTGGAGTGGTAAGTTGATTCTTCACCATTAGTGCATTTAGCAGAGAATACGCAAGAGTAATTGACAGCGCTAAGACCTTCCTCCTGGCTCTGATTGGTTGTTTTTGACCGGGAGCGGTACATTTCTTCAGACAGCACTAGTAGCTCAAAGAGGAGGTGGAAGATCTTGATCTTTTTTCTCAGATTTTCTGTCTCATATTATATCGTCAAGAAATTGTGACAGTTTCCACAAATATTTAAAAATCAAATTTTTTGTAAAAGTTACATACTGTAGCTTTAAGGGTTCGTTTTTCAATCAGAATCCTCCCCGGCGGTGGCGGCCTCCAAAGCAGCAAGAGCCTCCGCCACCATAGAGTCTGTGATGCTCTGTACCTCCACCTGGTCTTTCCTCACCTTATCCTCCTCATCCTCGCTCTTCGTCACAGAGACACCGCTCTCCTCGGTGGAAACGTCCGCAGTCTTTGGCAGCGTGAGCTCATCCCTCGTGCCGCCAGAGGACAAGCTGGTGGTGCTAGTGTGGATATCCACGGACAAGACGCTGCCCTCGTCCCCGGTGTCCCAAAGGTGCTCCGGCGTCCCCCCAACGCCCTCGTCGATGTCGTCCACCGACGGGCTCCTGCCTGCCATGCTGCAGGTGGTGATGGAGTTGTCCCACCCGTTCGTCGTAGCCTCGAGCTGCGGCTCGCTGTAGTTCCTGTGGTCTTCGTACTGCTGTATGTTGGGGTAAATAGGCACCTGGCTTGCATCGATGTCCATCCATCGTCGTCCTACCGCCTGTGGTTCAATGATGTACAACCCGCCACCTGCGGGAGGCGCGCTCGCCTGCTGGTGCATTTCCTTTGCAAGTGACGGAGCCGAGTGAAGCCTGTGGTTGACCTGGTTGTTGTCATACTCCAGTTTGAGTGTGCTGTCGTTTGACTTGCTGTAGCCCAGGTTGTGGAAGCCCTGCTTCTGCCTGTTGTGGTCTCCCTGCAGATTACGGCCGGGGTCACCGACCACGCGGTGCTGGCCCTGGTAGAGGGAGCTGGCCGCAGAGTCGCTTTTCCGTACATCCACCGCCGTTGAGGGGTCGTAGATGTAGCTGCGGGGAAGACAAGACGCAGAAATGTAAATCACAGAGACGGATGGGGTTTTTACATGGGCAGTTGCCCAGGGCGGCAGTAGAACAGCTTTTGGGTGGGATGGGGATATGCTGCAGGGACCGGATAAAGAACTATAGCCATCTGTCAGTTGTAGGAATAGGTGACATTTGTGTTACTATTGTGATAACAATAAACAATACTATAAATTCCCACCCCTAGTTGTTTGTATTTTGAAAAACGTTTTTATTCCTGCCATCTGTGTAGAGTAAGACTGCGTTCACACTGCAGCCTGAAGTGACCCAATTCCGATTTTTTGACAAATCGGATTTTATTGCCGGTGCCGTTCACACTGCCACACATATGCGACCTGTATGTGTTCTGCAGTCTGAACGGGGAAACGACCTGAAGAGGTAGAGGGTGCAATAGCGTCAGCGTTCTCAGTGTTCTGCCAACCGCCATAAAAAGAAGAAGTGCTCAGTGTTTGCAGAAGTAAATATGGAGGCTAACTTAGCATAGCTTGTTGTCCGAACGGAGCAGCATATTAACAACTTAATCCTCATTATAGTCCGTCATGGTTGTCGTTATTCTTCCCGCTTGCGCGTATCAGGAGGCAGAATAGTGAGATTTGTTGAGTGTCAGTAACGTTCAGTTCGGATGAATGCGACCTGAAAGTTATGTCGCATTTGAATGGGATATGTTTTGGCTATGCAAGTGGCCTGGGTCGCATTCGAAAAGAATCAGACCTGTCGTTCAGACTGTCATAAAAAGATCATGTACAGGTCGCATTACATCCAAAAAATTGGAATTGGGCCACTTCAAGGTGCTGTGTGAACGCAGCCTAAGTAGAATGTTGGCAGCCCATAGGAAGACAATTTGACCTCCCAACAATATAGCTCTCCTGTATTTTGATTGGTTAGAACCAGGCTTGCCCAGGGTGGGACTTATCCAAGAGCCACCACTGCACTGAGACATAAACATGAACAGGGCTTCATAAAAAGCTGAAACTCACAGCTTGTTCATTAGCACAGGGTAAAAACGTAGGTCTGACTTCATCTGTGAGGCAGCACAGACAGATTTATAATAATGTGCAACAATAATGATGAAAACACCACCTCATTTTCCCTTGGTATATAACCAGTTGGATAATGGGTGGCTGGATTAAGAAATGATGATTTAAATCCACATTGAGTGAATCAACAAACCAATTTTTCTTTAGCAGAAAATCCTCTGATTGTTGATGTCTGCAGAACTGATTTTGACAAAGATTTTGATGATTAATTCTCACTTCCTTTGTAAACTGTGTTCACTGGCTCTGCTAACCGCTCCCCCCCTACTCTGATAAATTTTCCTTCAAGCACAGAAGAACTGGCTGACCCGTTCACACTTAGCCCCTACCACTGACAGAGCGGAGGCTTTCCTGTAAGACGCTGTCAGACGTCACCTACTGTGAGCCCCTCTTGTTTTCATGACAACCTTTTCATTTGTTTTCTCCATCTCATCACCATGTTCCTGACTCCAGCTGAGCTGCTTCCAGCTCGCGTCTCTTAAGGTGCTCCCTGCTCGCATCCTTCTGTCTCCTTCAATGTCACCGTGATGCAGCTGCGACTCTAACCTGCTGTAACTTTACGCTTCTCCATCCGAGCGTCCTTTGAGCAAAGAGCCCAAGTTCTGAGAATTAAGAAGATCGTTTTCAAATGTATCGACTGATTCGGGTTTCTCCGTCCTCTTCCAGCCGCCCACACACAGCCTCACCCCTCTGACTTAAGCACCTCTTACCTACCCCGCATCTTTCTTTTTTCCCACCCTCATCTTCTCTCTGTAGAACGCTGAGAAAATGAATGTTTTCCATTTCCTCAGCTCTGCTGCTGTGTCCTCTGCCAAAGGTGAAATCTTAAGCATGTTTTCTGAGAGGCGAGAGGCTCTCTTTGTGCTTAACTAAGGAAAATGAAACGGCCAATAATACTTAGAGGGGGGATGAGAAAGCCTGGCAGGAGAATGAAACTATTTTCATCAACAACAGGCGTCCATCCAGTTCATCTCGAAGCAATTTTCACAGAACCAAACAAACACATGGCCTGTTGTTGTGATTTTCTCTTATTGCTTCCTGCTGTAGTGGACAAACAGAACAAGGAATAAGGCATTTATTTTTATACCTGGAACATATTTCAAGTCTACATAAGAATGGGTCAACTTCTCTCTTGTAAATGGAGATGATGTCAGAATCACAGATGCCAATGTGTGACAAAGGAAGTCTTTTAAAAGCTGGTGCTTCAACTGTGTCTATTTTGGGTTATTTTTATCTTCTATCATGATAAAAATTGAGCTATACAGCATTGTCACTAGATGAGGTCTAATTGACAACGTTTGCTTACCACAACTGGCAGTATGGTGCCGATTGCTACTGTTTTGCTGTGGTCCTCAGCCTATTTGCGGTTCAGCATTCACAGATTTTCATGTGGAGTTTAGATCTGGGGTCTGCAATTTGTGGCTGCAGAGCTCCACTTAAACAAGTAATGATTTGCAGTTTTTCACAAATGCAGGTTTTTAATGGAATAAATAGATTTTCCATGACAGAATTAAAAATACTAGCGATACTATTTTAGATTTTATTTTTTCTCATTAATTTTAACATATTTCTGAAGGAAACATATCCGTTCTCATTTCTGCATAAGTTTTATTTTTTTCAATTTATTTTCAAACCTAAAATTAGGTATGAAATATACATATTTCAAATAAATTTCCTGCGGCTAATTTTTAAAGGTCATGTATCATTTGTGGTCCTAAAAAAGTCTTTTTTAGTTGGTCTGAAGGGAAATATTGTTCTCAGGATCGTAAAGGTTGTTGACTCTTGCTCCAAATTATTTACTGAAACCCTGCATATTTATTAGTTTATGCTTTTTAGAAGGAAACTCCTGAATTCATGTGATCGATAAGGTGTAAGACTGAGAAAAGTGCTTCCTGTACCCTAATTATGACAATGTCAAATCTTAGGCAAATTGATATTGACACTAGTTAAAGTCCAGGATCTGCAATTCCAGTTCTCCAATGTTTACAACGAGAAACACAAAGCAGAACATAATTTTAAGGCAAAAAAATGAACAAACAAAAAAACAACTAGTCCAGTTTGCCACAAACTATGCAGGAGACCAACATGTACCTTTTCTATCTGCATAAAATATTATCTGTGTCAGAGATCTGGCACATCATCATCTCCATGGTAAAACACAATAAAGGCAGGCTCAAGCTGTGAGGTTAGGCAGGGATATGGAAGCTGATCAGAGGATGGGTGATTTAACACAGGCCAGGTCAGGATGGATTTTTCTCCTCCAGATTTTATTTGCAAATAATTTAAATCATCATTTTACTCCCACCTTGCAAATATGTCTCATTTTGTGTTAGTTATAAAAAAGCAACAAAAAAACAAAATACATTGATGTTTATAGTTGTGCTTCTACAGCTCCTGGATGTTTCCTGTCCACCATGCAGAAAGTAGGCAGCTTTAACACAAATCCAACGAAATGTATAAGAAAATTCAGGTGTATGCTACTAATTAATTGCTCATTTATCAGATCAGCAGAGTTAAATACTTTCTATTTTTACTGGGTGGACGGTGGGTCCGCATCGCTGACCCAGTAACCTTAAGCTTCAAACCCCACTAATCCCAGAAATGTGACACTCCACACAATTACAGAGGTATGTGTTTGTGTCACAAGCATTCGCATGTGTGCGTTTGACATAAGAAAAAGTGTGAAAGAAAGAGGTGGGGGGGGGTTGAGGGATTACTACGCTGGTATGCGAAGCACATTGAGGCCCTTCATTAAGCTCCAATCAGAAAGTCGTTTCCTGGCCGCGCTCTGTGACCGCGCTCGCCTCGGAAAGCACGGCGACGTCGAGCCTTGACAACGATACATTGTATGCTTCTAATGAGCAGACAGTCCTGGAGAGAAATACAGTAACCAAGGGTACTGGCTATTGACATATTGACTCACGGTTCGCACTAAAAGTCCACGTGAGGCTCACTGTGCAGACGTGTTATAAATGGAGCTCTCTCTGTCTACAGGAAACGAGACAAGAAAGCATTATGTGGATAAGCAAACGGCACAGAGGAGGAAACTAACAGTGAGAGGATGAAAGAGAGGAGGACAACAATCAGAGGTCCAGTTGTCAATAGATCTGGGTTACCGGGGGTTAAACACGCAGATGTTTCTTTAAATTTAAAACATGTTTTGATCTAAAATATCACAAGAGTTTTGCATGTTTTTCCTTAAAAACAATCAGATTCAAAAGTCTTTTCACACTCAACATTGCGGACTCAATTTGTGCACACATGGTCCTGCAGCAGTGCAGTCACTGTTCCCAAAGTGCTTCATCTCTGTAGTCATGTGGTTATTAGAAGGTATTTTTTCCTCTCAGTCAGAGAAGTGCAGCTCGAAGCAACCCGAGGAAACTTTTTCTTCCTGTTGCTTTAGCTACAGTAGAGCTGCTTCCTCACCTGACAGTAAGAACTTCATCTGGTGAGACAGGTTTAAAACAAGAAATAGCAAATTCAGTCTGGCGAGACTAAAAAGGTAAAGTTAGGTATAAAAAGGTGAAGTGAGTAGATTTCGAAACAATCCAATGAGCCACTTATTTTCTGTTTAGACCTATCGGTCTTCATTCATAACATGAATGAATACATTTATAATTAAACTGTGACACTACATTGGGCTGTGGGCTTTAATATGAATATGGCAGAAAACCAAGAACGAAGGAAACAACAGAAAGATCAAAATAGTGATGATATTACTGATGATATGAACTTTTGCGGTAAGGCTAAAGCCCTTTCCACTGTTCACATCGAGAAATATAAGTTACATTTCTGAGCTTTTATACTAGGCGGTTCTAAGTGTTTTTTGGTGGAAGGTTTCAGGTATTCGCAAATTTAGCTATCCTCGGTGAATACTGGGTGTGTGATTTTAGTTTAGATGAACAGATTTTCATAATCAAAATATACTTTAAAGTGTTAAACATTAGCTTAATATAAATCTAACCCGTAGCCATAGTAATTAGTTATTCCAATAATTTATCTTCTGTATTGGTCCAGTTTTTATTTGTTGTTTTATTTGTCTCCTTCCAGATAATTAAAGTTCAGACAGTGATATTTCTTGAACAGCATAATATGCATTTTATTCTCACATTCTGGAGAGTGAGAATAATTTTCATACATTTTATCTTCATGTTTTAATTGTCAATAGAATATCCTTTGTTTGTTCCAAATTAAAATAAATATGAAAACTGTTTGAATTTGATTATTATTATTTTTAATCTTCACAATATATTGGAGAAGAAAGCAATGCAAAACTGATGCAAAAACACAGAATAAAGTAAAAATAATATCTTACCTTTTCACCATCCGGCAGCACTGGCACCCCATTTGGCCAGATGTGTTGTGTTGCTGTGGAGACACATTGACAAATCAATAAAATATTAAGCAGCCGCACATTCTTGGAAGTAAATGGTGCAGCACCAAGAACAGAGCAACTCAACCCACAGACAGGACGTCAGATTTGAGCTGATCAAGAGCAGGTTATGGGTCTCAGGTTCAGACTGATAATCAGGGAGCGTTATTGATCACCTCTGACATGTGAACGGCTTTTTAATGAAAGTTTTTTCCAAAAAATTTCACCTGATCACTTAGGTTTGCTCTCGGTTTTATTGGTGTTTGGTCACGACGATGAAAGCTGTGTTTGCCTGAAGCGCTGATAAAGTTGTTATTGCCATCGATCACCTGCATGTCTGTGTCTGTCCGTGTGTGTGTGTTTGCGCGTGGGTGTGAAAGATCGTGTAACAACGTTCAGGATGGGAATGACCTTTTCTCTCCTGGTGGTGTGCTTCACCAGGCTGTGGCATTTCATTGCCTGGGTAAATAATTAATCAGTGACTTTTGAATAAGTTTGTCTCAAAGTGAAGGAGGAACAGAGACTGACAGAGGGAGAGGACACAGTGTCTTTTAATGAAGAATAAACGCGAGGAGCTTTGCATGACTGACGAAGAAACACTGATCCCATAGGACTGTAGTTTAAATCTTCAGCTTTGTTCTTATGTTATTTTCACCATCTATAAACTATGCATCAAAGCATGTCTCTCTAATGTCTCGTAAGCTGTTCTTGTCACTCTTGCAGATATTTTTCTGTCACAAATAGCTGACATCTCCATTTACTCCACCCTCTTCTCTTCTTCATCTGTCTTTCTCTTTCATTTGCAGATATACAGAAATCTATCAGTCAAGGCCAGCATGTCACAAACAGGGATTTCCGTGTTTCACTCCTCTCCAGACTTTCCTGTGAAATATTTGACTTTCACAGTGGGCCTCTGTTTATTTGCATTCACCTATTGGTAGATTTTTACGTGGAATGTAACCCTAAGTTATTTGCAGAAAATCCGTCTACTTGTGAATTTTTGTGTAGCGTATATCTAAAATATTTGAAGGAATATTGCAGCTTGGGAAGCTGAAATACCTGGGGCAAAGCTACTTGACATACTATTGGCTGGCATCTGCAAAGCGGCTTGCATTTACATTACTTGGTGCTGAGTGACTGTCCTCCAAAGAGCGGTAAATATTAGACTCTGCTGTATGTTAAGATGGTTTCAATACTTATTAACACATATTAAGGTATATTTGGTGTTTGAACTATTAAAATAGGCATTTAGAAGTGTTTAGTGGGGATCTGAGGATTTTGGATTTGGTCCCTAATCGCCAAACAAACCACAGACTGGAAAATGAAGGAAGGAATAAAATAATCAAAAAAAGAAGGAAATCAAACAAGGATGTACTAAAGTACCTATTGAAGTGCAGTAGGAAGGTGGGCAGGAAGGACGGAAGAAAAAGGAAGAAGCGTTATACTAGTCTGATTTAATTTCAATAATTGCATCCAAGCTTTCTGAATCAGAATGAAATTGAACCATTAAGTGCCTCAAGATCACCATCGCTAATGCATGGAGGAAGACGATCTTAAACACGTCTGAAATGAAGCAGTTTTTCATTAAGCTATTAAAAGCAATAAGAAAATGTTGTTGGTATACCATAGCACTCCTCTGAGGACTCACTTTACGACAGTCTCCTGATATTTCAGTTTAAAGTCATGACACCTTCCAAGCAGTGCAGCAATGAAAACATCCAATAAAACTTGGAGCTTTAATTTTGTGGGCTAAAACCTGAACTATAAAGCAGAATCAGTGCGGCTCAGTGATACGGTTTCAGGATTTCTTGCTAACCTGAGATCAATCTATGGCAGCTGTTGCGTCATTTTATGAAATTTGTTGGGCTTAAGCATCCCTGCTGAAAGCAGCCAGATTTAGAAATGTAAGAAAGTGCCTGACCTCCAGCTGGTATCAGAGAAACTGATCTATATGTTAGTATTGATTAAACAGCTGCAAGGTCGGTTGGGTTATTCATGTAATAGCAGGTTGCACAGGTTTCATCACAAACAGGGCCTTCTTTAGGTGGAGGCCCTTTATATTTGTTGAAAAGCAACAGAATCTGGCTTAGCTTTCCCAAGATATCTAATAATCCTCCTGCAGGTCTACGCCTGAGTTTAGAGACAGAAGTGGGTGTCAGCATTCAGGCTACAGAAAAAAAAAAAAGACTCTTCATGATGACGATCCTCTCATCTCCGAGTGCCTCGTATTCTCCTCATCCAAATGGACCCTTATGATTTGAGTTGGGCTTGACCGTAACCCGGCAGCAGCAATCCCCTGCTTCACATTCATAGACACGTTCACACAGGCCTCTGACACATTCACGGTTAAAAACCAAGAGAGTGCAATTTCAAGTTGCCGCCGGGGCCGGATGCTGCGACAGACTGCACTTTAAATAGCGGACCCTGTTTCATACACTGCTGCTCTGCAGGGCACCCACCCAGCTGGAGGGTCCCTTATCTTCCAGGAGCGGAGCAGGAGAGGAGCTTATTTCCCCTGAGGGCTTCCAGAAGCGTCACATCCATGCGGCGTCGCGTTTGTCCTGAGAGAACGCTGCAGTCACAATCAGCCAACTTTTACAATTACAGTTCACGTTCGAGCAGGTCAATAATCCTCCGAAGAGCTCCACCTCTCCGTCCCCTTAGACTGCTGGATGTGCAGATTTCTCCCTCCATTTCATCTACCACACTCCGTCTCTTGTTTTATTGTTTTGCAGTGGCATTTCTTCTCTGGTGCATTATGTATATCCCATATTTCACTGATATGTGTTTGCTGCTTTCTGCTCTCAGGGGTGTTTTCGATGTGCCTGCCTCAAAGTCTTCCAGGCTGCTTGGATTAATTTGGGAAGCATCCACAGCCCACCATCCTGCCAAATACACAGTCATGGCAAAAAGAAAGCAGATACACCCTCTATCAGCTCTGGGGCTTTAATAAAGAAACAACCAGGTGTTTACTAAGTTCTAAAGTGATTTAAATCTGACTAAATGTAGCTTAAAACACTGAATGTGTACAACATATGTAAAATCTGAGAGGTGCAGTTCCTTTTTACAACAAATTTTATAAACTGCAATAATGAATAATTATGCCAAAGAAACGTGCAAAAAGAAACTAAAATCTTATGCTTTAAATTTATAAATATGTATAGTGGCTCAAGCCTTGTTAAAATTCCATATTTTTGTGATGTAACAATAATATTTCTGGACAATAAACCATACCAGAAATTACGTTATTAATTATGTTGTTAATGATAATACTGCTGCTCTGAGACCATTTTCAAGTAATATAATAATATGGGCACAATAATGTAAGTCTGCCTACTTAAGATCAATAAACTTTCAATACTTAACTTTGGAAGATATTTTAAATATCCAACAAATGGACAAAAAAAGACCAACAAAATAATAAAAACCACACACAACTGAAACTATAAATAAAATGGACTATGTAAACAAACTACAAGCATCTCTGTAAACAAAACTGCTGATCAAAAAATATTGAATCATCAGAATGGAAATGATCATGTGATTAATTGATTTACTGCTTGTTGCGACAGGAGTCCATCGTGGTGCAACAGTAAAAAATAAACGTCACATCGTATGTGAACAAATAGAAGACTCATAGTCTCAGCTTTTCATATCACAAACACCAATTATAAATATTCTCATTTTATATTTTCTTTAGAATTTGTTGACTGCTAATTTTTATGTTTTACAAATTATGGCCCTGATCTATTATTGGGACCATAGTACTGATATCAGCATTAAGAGTCCCTGTACTTTACGTACAAAATTATAAACATTTTACTACATCAAGAAACATTTCAGAATCACTCCTCCAGTATACAAACTGATAAAATAATACTTTAAAAATATTCTTAAAAATGCGATAAATGAGTAATTAAATTCAATCTCCTGAAAATGTAATTCAGCAATAAAAATGTGAAATACTTCATTTTGTTGAGCACACTAACTATGGTTAGCCACAATGAGCATATTCGATTAAAGTGAAGAGAATGACTTCAACGTCCACTGAGAGCAAACATGCCAGACAGGATGATTAATGGCTGCTTCACTGGGACGGAAAAAGCTGGTTTGCATCGGAGTTGGGTTGAGTTGCACATTTGCAAGGCAAAAAGAGTCTCTGGGCTGTTTGAGTGCTGACAATGTGATTGTGGCGTTCCCTGCCTCAGGCTAACCATCCTGCTCCCGCTCAGCAAAAAAATACCCTCGGAGGAGAACTCGTCCTGCAGGCCAGGAATGGCAACAAAGCCACCTAAAAAATGGCTCCCAGTTACATCACTGCTCTGATAGCAGAGAGAGTGTTAGCATTTAAAGTCAAAGACAACTCCCCTCCGAAAAAAGGTATGTTCAGGCTCCAGTGTCTACTTGTAGCTGCCACAATGTGTTTGCTGACTAAGATGATAGAAGACCAGAAGACAGAAATACTTTTTTTCTGCTGAAGTGCAACAATTGGCAGCTTTAGGATCTTCTCTAAAGTGATTGTTTTAGTCAATTCAACAAAGAATTTGATTTGTAGTTTCAAATTCTAGACAAAAGCAAGAAAGCCTCTCCGTTAAATGAGAAATGGAGGAAATGTTTACAGAGTAAATAATATCTACAACTCAGCAAACAATGAATCCAAATAAACTCGCTTTATACAACAGAGCTGAGTGCTTTCAGTTTTTGAAGCTACTTGTTCCTCAAATAACTCAGTACTGAGTCTTACCATCTGCACAAGGCTTGTGATATTGGCTCATGAATTCATGTAATTTAAGGTTAACAAAGTGACATAACATGACCCAACAAACATGTCAGGATAAATGCTTCATTAGGTTGGGGATGATGGGAACTGCACTACTGAGAAACGTCGCTGAAGGTCATCCATGCTGGAAAAGCTTCGACACCAAGAGAGTCAGATGACTCTGCTGTTAATGCATTGACATATTCTACACTTCATGCAGATCCAGTTTTAACCTTAGGTGTCACTGCAGTAAAATATATACGGCTTTCACTTTGGTGGCCTGAAGAAATATACGACAAAGAAGGAAAAACAGAAGAAATCTGTACCTAATCAACAGCCAACATTACATTTGCTGCAAAAATTTGTTGAAGGTACACAAGTGGTGTTTAAAAAAATAAAATAATTTTTTTTTTTTAAATAAACAAACAAATAAATAGAAAACATAACCATAAACTATAAGTAACCATAACTATTACACAATGATGACTTCACACATCTTGTCTTCGCAGATCCAAAGAGCTTTAAACTCTCTCTGATATGGAATCACCTTTTTTGCACCACGGGTCTGGTGGACCTAACTGTAGCTGGGTCCACCAGAGGCCTAACAGCATCACACAAGAGATCAAAGGTTGAGTTTATCATTCAAAACTGCTGAATCCATAGCTCTTTTGAAAAATTGCAGACAACAGTTTCACAAAAATGCCTCATTCGTGTATACCCTAATAGCTTGTCGCTCCGATGCCTCAATAAGACACTGATGTCTACTCTGATGGCTGAGGATGAGTGCTAGCTTGCTGAAATATAAATATATCTTGTCTAACTGTTTACATCCGTCGCTGCCATGTCTGCCGGTCTTGTCACCCCCCCACAAGATGCTGCCCTGGGCAGTCGCCCGTAGCAGAATCTGGCACTCGATGATTAATCACAATTAATCACTATGCCTAACTTTGAAAGCTTGAAATATTCATATGCACACAGCTGTGCAAACCCCTCTTGCTGCACGCCAACAATTTAAAATCCAAGCACTTATCTTGCATTTGTAATCTCCCACATTCAGTAGCAACTGAGAGAAATTTACTCCACTACACATGCATACAAGTGGTACCAAACTTGTTCAGGAGCCAACAGATAGATAAGATCTATTTTACTAGATCTTTTTTAATTTCTAGTTCTTGGATGCCCCACCATTTTATGATACCGCCAAGGGCAACATGAAGCCCATATCAAACATGCACATTCTGAAAAATGTTTTGTTGTCTCAAACCAACCATGTCTGAAGATTCTTAGTTTTCCAGGTTTCTGTATTCAGGAAGGTTTATAGCAAGTCAGTTTGTTTTAAACATTGCTTTAGAAATGTTCCTCTACATTCATTTCCTGTGATGAGGTGGCACTCTACTGTCCTCATTCAGCCAGTAAAGACAGGTGTTATTCGTGTGCGTGAAACTGCAGGCTAGTAAACTAGATGTGCACAATGTTGGCTAAAGACCCAACATAAGAAAGATGAAACTGTTCAACTCTTGTTGCTCTCTGCTGTCGCGGAAAAAGTATTTCGTTGTTCGTAGCTCCCCATGTGTAACGTGCTAACAGTCCTAGGTGTGAGGAAAAAAAACAAAACTTTTGAGGCATCCTACCCTCAAACGACTTCCGCAAAAAGACCAGAATATAGCCATCTGCATATTCTAGGTGAATAAAACTAAAAAACCCTTGTGTTGCACATAATGCTAGCTGAGAAATAACCGAAGTTAACTTTAGCAAAGAAGAGAGATTAGCTCAATATAAACACATAAAATATATTTTCGTACACAAATACAAAACTGCAATACAATGTTGTTTTAAAAGTACTTACCCGGTGAAAGACATTGTTGACCCGCCCTCTCGCCTGTGAACATTCACCTCCAGCAGGTAAATATCCCACAATGCAACTGTACATAAAATATTTACAGTACAGCTGTAAATTTCCGCACGTGATCCAGCGGTCCAACCACGTCCCATATACTTTCCATACGCATTTCAGATCACAGTAAAGAGCTGTATTTTCAAAACTCAGCCACCTTACAGTATTTTCATGCTGTAGTTTTTACAGTGATTTGTTACAGTGTGGATGAAGACCCAAGTTTATCTTGCCACCACACACAGCGAGGAGGATGGTTGGGTAAAAATAATCACTGAAGCTCTGTTGGAAAACAGAAGAGCTTTCTTTTTAATCTGTGAGGCAAAGGATGATATTTTCTTCGCATCATTCACATCGGATTCTGGTCTTAAAGAGGTGGTCACACCGACAATGCCTTGAAGACAAACACATCAGCAATGATCTTACATAAGAAATTGTTACTGTCCCTCAATCTGGGAAGGGTTATAAGTCAATTTTTAAACAACTCTGCAAACCCATCAGTAATACCTGGCTTTCCAACCTCCTGCAGGTTTTCACAATAAGCAGCAGCAGCAACAGCAGGTCTCTGCTGGCTGAAACTTACATCCGAACATCCAAATAACCAATCATGTAGCCCTCCTGGAGACTTTTCAAACTCATAATGAGATCACAGATTCAATCTGTGCATCAAATGACCATCATTCATGCAGCTATTGGCCATTGTTGGTTGGCAATAATAGTGCCTTATCTGCTGCCTGTGTCATTCAATATATTACATATTGCTCCCGTCTTTTTTTATGATGGGGAAGATCGGCGGACGATTACTGAAGAGGAAAGATTTTTCAGGGCCGGCAACTTGGCCCGGCCCCCATTTCTTCACTTTGTGAGCTTCCTGCAGGGGAAATTGAAACGTTTCATCTCGGAGAAACAGGTGCAATGAAATCAAGATTGCTGTAGAGTGTCTCCGAAATGTGGTATGGATTGAAATCCAGGGAATACCTGCAGAATTGGCAGTCAGGGACATTCATGAGCTATCGCTACAGCAGGAAAATCTCTCCTGGAAAGACAAGGCTGAGAATAGTCCTTCCAGTTTTATCTTTCTTATTCATAACCGGGAATTTTTTGTGTTACAATAAATGGAGGATTTTACTGTCAGAGTGAATGAAACACTTCAAATGTAACAGCACTGTGTGAGGAAATAGTTCACACTTTAGTTTCATGAAGCTGCTGCATCAAAAAGAAAACAATACAATAAAATGAATAAAATAAAAATGATGACGTGTTTGATGCTATAAGCATGAGCGGCACAATCCTCTGATATGAGCGCAAACATTCACTGATTGGTCTCCTAGAGTATTTTAAGTACTTGAAACTACTTTCCTCAAAATAAATTAGAAAAGGAATGACAAAATCCTAAACTAAACTACAAAGAAACATGTCAACAGTTTGCTATGAGCAGCATTAACACTTTGTTTAATGCAGAGCATCTTTTAAAGTGATTCTGATTTCACAGGATGGCTTTGAGGACCCACTGAAGTGGAGTTACTCAAGGCCAGCAGAAAGGACACAGAACAGCTACACATGATCTAGAATGGAAGCAGCTGAAAATCTCCCAAGTTTCATTTGAATATCAGTTAGAGTTTAACAGGACAACTTCTTATGTGCAGATGACATTCTTCCCAGTAAAGTTTGCATAGGGAGGAGGCTGTGGTGAAGAGACGCACCAACAAAGCCTGTGAAGCTGCTGTTTTTTAATCATTGACGCCACCATATTTATCACTGAAACAGTTACAACTTAAAGTCCCAAAATTAAATAAAAAAATATGTATATATTTTTATAGTCTTGGGGTATAGATAAAGATATAGAGAAAAGGATAGAGACAAAAAGAGTATTGGAGTTATGCATTTCTGCGTGTCAGCCACATAAAAACAATAGAATAAACCCAGATTAAATACAAAATAAAGTCTTATCTGTAGAATTACCTCACATAAGGACCCTTCAGAACTTCACCTTTTTATTTAGTATTTGTTTCACCATACTTATTAGTTAAGTATGGTGAAAGAAATTATGTAGATCATGAAACGTTCAGAACAGAAGTCTAATTTGATGTAATTGCAACCCATTTCTTTAGACTGTTTGGGCCAATAAACAAACTATAATTCCTCATGAAACTAAAAGAACTATGAGTGACTTGCTTGTGGTAGATATAGTATTTATTGCAGACACTCCCAAGTGACTGCAAAGTAACTTCAGATTAGACAAGTACAAACTGGCTCCTGGCTAGTTTGAGACACAGATGATGACAGCTCCTTTTGTAGAAAAAGACCCAAACTCACATGGTTAATTGACCAGAACCAGTGAATGTGACTTTGCAGATTTGATTTCCAGATTTTAACCACAAAACATTCCTACTCCACCACCCTGTAGTGGCCTCTTTTCAGCCTTGCATATCTGATACCAATTGTTCTTGCTGTGCCCTTGGAAGACTGAAATCCATCCATTAGCAATTCTGTTTAGCTCTGAGGTTCAGTTGCTGGTCTAAACATTACACAAACCGTCACTAAAGACCAAAATACAGGTAGATGAGGCAGGGAAACAAATACAGGGAGCTTAAATAACCTGCTTTTTGCCAAAATTTCATAGAACTTCCTGAGGTGTGCAGGTAATTTCTCCACAGTACAGCAGGTCTCAGAGTGAACAAAGAAGCGGTCCCATTCAGAGAAGAACCTGTTCGTCTTCCATAGTCAGGTTATCTGAGATTGGGAACATTTAGCTTACGTTAGCTCTGTGATACATTATAAAGTCATATTTTAGACGTCGCTACTAACCTGGGGCTCATCACACAGTATACAGAATGTGTTTTATGTGTTTGACAGGACAGTGAGAAGGGAGATCATATTCATATGGATGACACTGGGAAGGGTGTGGTAACAGGAAAGTAGGAAAATTCGTATGACATCCACCTCACTGTTTGTTGTTTAAGTTTCTTGCTCTTTATCAGAGGGGAAACTTTGTGAATTTAACTCAGAATCAGCCATGACAAATTTTTGGAACATTTTATAGGTGAATAAATATCCAAAAGCAACCTCAGATCTTTCATCTTCAGATTTTTCAGTGCTTCCATTTTTTTCTCCAGACCTAGAATGACTTTCTCTCTAGCTATACAGTGGAAATTTTCCTGCAAGCCAGAAGAGGTGGTCATGTATGCTGAATGTTAGTGTGGCGGATGGGTGCAGCGCCGGGAAACTTCATAACATATTTATGAGAAATACAGTCGTGTTAAAAGTCTTGAGTCATCTTTCGTTTCTTGACCTTCCTCTCAAGCAAACAGACTTTATTCTTATTTCCTGAACTAGTTATTCTGACATTTGAAAAAGCATTCAGTTTTTCTTTGCACTTTGAGTCCCAAAATGTTAAACGTTTGAACTCATTTTTCAATCCAGGATCGGACTATTTTTTGTAAAAACTGATCTATGAATAATGCGAGCATAAGAAAGGATCTCAAACTCCAAGCATGAATCATTGTTGCCTTTGTGCATACCAACTTAACTTTCAAACTTAATATTTTCCCACAAAAGACATGATTTTTAATAGAATCATTTGAAAATATCAAAGATAACAGTTTGACAGACAGCATACAGTGGTTTAGGACCAACAAGGTGACTCCCAAAATGAGCCAGAGAGATGAACGGCCTTCATCAGAGGTTACTGACGGGCTACTGGAGGCCAGCAACCAATCAAAACATTGTTAGCCTCTTATTTAAAACTCCTAAATGTGTTTTGTCTTTCATCTGCCTAATTTTGCTTATCCCGAAGACACAAAGCTTCAGGATAAACAAAAAGTAAGATTAGCGTCTGATTTTTCAATGCTGCCACTAATGATCTGAACAGAAACTGGCTGACGGGAAAATGAAGCGTTCATAAAGAACATTTGCTTTTTAAAAGAGCATTAACAAATTGTGATGGTGAAAACTATTCACAAGTCTTGCCCTCCAATGCTCCATGAAATCTCAGAAGAATAAAGGGAGGATCAAACACTGACTAGATGAAACATTTACAGTGTCATAACGACGTGAGGCTGGATTGTGGAAAATGGTTCTTCTATAGAACCTGGTTATATCATCATCATCTTTGTGGGAGCACCCTTGAAAACGTGACACAGAGCAAATGATAGATATGATGGAAATTTTTTGTGATTTGATACCATACAAGTTTAAAACCTTGATACACATTCACACACAAGTGTCTATGGATAGTCTCTGACTTTTTGTGGCTCGCTGTGAGAACAGGACAGGAAGTTGGTGAAAAAGTAGCTGAAGTCTAAAGAAAAACATTAAAAGACCTTCAGAGAGTCTAGACAACTGCTGATCAAGAGTCATGGTAATTTGCCTGCCATAAAATTCTGGACTTTGAATTATATTTTAAGAAAGTTTGTCTGGAATTTACAGAGACTGAAAACATATAGGGAAATTTCCTAGGTGACTTTTTGGTCTCTAAGATAACTGATACACCGACTTATAAATGGTTATAGTCACTTTAATGAGAGCTTTTTCTTTTTTTACCTGTAGTTCAATTATGTCAGGCTGGGATTTAATAGACAGATTTTTCAAGAGAAGAAATGACAGAACAGAATAAAAATTGTCAGCCTCATTTAGGCTAACTTCTATCAGAATCCCAATATTTATTATTCTGGATCATATTACAGCATCCCAGTTTTATATAATAGGAGAAACTTGCTGCAGATGTCCATAAAACTAAGTATTTAAGCTCCTTCAAACACTTGGATTAAGCTGATACACACATGATGTTTTATACTTGAGGTAAACCTTCCTTCTGCTTTTGATGCTCATGGCTTTGTTCGGCTTTTTTGATCACCTCCTCTGCAGGGACAGATGGCACACCGAAGCTGCTTCTCCATTAACGTGTCGTCTTTGTAGGCACTGCATCAGATGTGCTATTTTTTTTTCCCTGCATGGTCTTTCCTTACAAATACGCCAGGGTGAGATCCCAGTGGGATTCAAGGCGTGAGGAGCGAGGTGCCGCCTTGCTGTTGTGAGACGGACTGGTAGTGACAACTGTGACTGCGGTGTCATCGGCGGTTTGGCAGTCGTAGTAGGAGTGTGACAAAGAGATAAAAATGGCCATTTTACCACCTTATCTCTCAAGCTTCAATCTCTAAACATGGACGAGAAGAAATGTCCTTGCTGCCAGCTTTACAATAATATAATTTAGTTGGTGTAGACAGAAAACATTGGCAACTGGCAACAGTTTTTATTGCATTTAAGTATAATTTTCCACCCTTAGAGGCAAAGATTCTTCTGTATGCATGTTAGAAGTATTAAACTAACTTCTTTCAAATTTTGAACACCAAGGAGTGGATATAAAGAGGAGGTACAAGAGGAGGTTTTTAAGTTGAGATGTTGCAGTAATAGTATTTTCAACAGTTCATCACTCATGCATACAATGCCTCCTGTATTACATAATATCTGTCAGCGACTAAATACAGTCTGTGGCCTTAACAAAGCATCAACCATTCAGGCTGTCATGTTTTTATGAGCAGAGAGCACCATAAACTGTTCTAATTAGTTTTACCATAAACTATTTGAAGTTGATGGTGCAGCATATGCCTAAGGCTCTTGTTGTGAAGGTTTGTAGAAACAGCGACGAGCCATTGAGTTTTCCTTTAAAGCCTTTTGAAAGAGTCAAATCTGCTGTATGACTGTGTTTTAGATTTTCAAAAAGCCTTGAGGAACGGCACTTTGAAGATTATTTCTCTGTCTCAACATTGCAAAAGAAAGCAAAAGCCCAGAGGGAGACAGGGATAAAATAAGTCATATGCTCCAACTCGTTATACTACTCTAATGCAAAGCAGGGTGAATTTTAAACTCATTGTTGCCTTTGGATCAAGATACTTCATGTTGTTAATTTAATTTCATTGCTGTCAAACATGTTTTGCAACTCTGACCTAGAGTTATGAATGGCTGTAAACCTATTATAATTGGTGGAATTATAGCGTGTAGCTATTTCCCTGTGCTCTTCATCTTCCTGACAGTGTTAATTAAGGAAAGAATAACTTCCTGTGACACCCTTTATAATAAGAATCTTAGACAGAATGTCTATAGTATCTCCTCAGGTTGAGACAATATGTTCAAATGGTTCAGTTTATGACTTGACCAGGTCTTTACCTTCTAAAATATATATAAGCTGCATAAAATTAGTTGTTTGTGATACCTTATTGTCTACAATGACATTGAGATAAATGTTTTCTAAGGTAAAGTTATTAAGAAGCTGTCACTACATTTTATAAACGCAAACACCTCAGACTTTAGGTAGAAGCAACTTTTTCAATAAAACTTTAATTTTATGATGGAAATATTACATTTTACTTAATTTTTCTCCAGTAGCTGGATAGGCTGCTTATTACCTGGGTTCTATGTCAATAACATTGTAACACTTTCGATTATTGGTTTGTTTATCGGAAGAAAAATCTTAACATTCACCAATTGTATTACATATCTTACATTTTCTAGCTAGTTTTATAAAATTGAGTAATACAAGCATTGCAAATCAAGAAAAATATAAAGTTGCCATGGAAAACTAATTTTCTGCCAAATAAGAAACATCTAGATTAATTTTCCATATTTACAAGAGAAAGCGTGAATCTTCTCTGATGTCTAAAGGCTGGCAATTTGCAAAAATAACAGGCCAATTTTTCTTGATTAGATTCTATTGCATTGTGAAGTCAGAAGTTTGCAAGAATTTTTTTTTTAATTTACTATAGAAAAACAGTTCCTGAGATTATAAAGTCTGACATTTGCAACAAAAGACAACAGAGATGCTTAAAGTTTAATAGTAAACTCAGGAACTCAGAATTTCCAAAGTGTTAGTGGTACATCCAGGCTTTTCTTCTGTATCGGAAATGTTTGATAGACTCCATGCAGGCATAGTGCAACTTCTACCTCTTCACAGTCTGAGGCCTGTCTTTCCAAGACAACATAACACCTTACGCTTTGGAAAATATACAGAAGTATCACCTAAATCCTAAAGGACTTATTTGTCACAAATGTTTAACTTCACAATTTCAGAGAATATCTTAATCTTAATATTATGAATGTATGCTATTAATCATAAAAAGTATGTTTTTCTAGCAAAAATCATCAGAGAATATCCAAGCTTTCTGTAGATATGGAAATTAATGTAGAAATGTCTTAGTTTTTAATGGAAATGTACTCTTCCATAGCCACAGTGCTGCTTTTTCTTTTATCTAAAAGGGTCCTAATCCTAAAACCCTACTGTAGTCAGCACAATACATACACACAATACATACAACATTACTGTTTACTATCATCTAATATTTATATAAGATAATGATTGTGTCAACAACAATGATAACTTCGTACATTCTAAATGTGTTGTACAATAGGTCCCTGTGACAATAGTCACAGATTTTTTACAGTTTAGCAGAAAGTTAATCATTTTATAAAAAATTTTGTTGAGCAAATCTAAAATATTCTAAAAAAATGCAACTTGGGAAGCTATAATACCTGCAGAATGCTACTTGACACACTATTGGTTGGCATTTGCAAAGCAGCCAGTCCAGGCGCTATTCAATTTCCTTGGTGCCTATTGGCTGTATCCCCAAACGCAGAGATAAGAAAGAGCACATATGTTAGACTTTTCCAGTGAAGTGCTAAGACTGTTTCTAATGTATATATTAATACATATAGAAGTATATTTGGTGTTTGAACTATCAAAACAGTAAGCATTTTAAAGTGGCTCTGATATGTGAATGTGGAGTTAGTCGCTGTTGTTCCTAACTCCTGTGAATACTGGGGGTTCACTGTGTACAAATACATCAATAAAACTCTTTACAGTTTTATTTCCCTGCTGCCAAAAGTCACCACCAACTACAGTTTGGCAGAGAACATGTGATCTCACATGAGACAGGCATCAAGCTGTAGCTTTACGACTCATCTGATGTGTGAAGATTATTTCAATTTGTGTGAGCGATCACTCAAATTAAAATATTTGTTTAACTATCCACCAAACCTTCTCACAGATTTGACAAGCTTTTAGTTTTAGCTGGCTTCAACTGGATTTTTCTATCATTTAAGTGACAAACTTGAAATCTTGCAGTAATACCGAGAACAATCCCCTTATTGACAATATTTCCCTGCCGCCTGCTGCTTGCATGACTCTCAGCTGAAAGCAAACCGCAGCATTTCGATAAGATGCTTCATTTTAAAACGTCTTATCAGCTGGAAGGCTTTTAGGTTCCAGCTAAGATGTCAACACTGCATTTCAAAGTCTTTGTAGTGACAGAAAAATGACGCAGCCTGAGCCACAGCTTTGTACTGCTTTTCATAACTTATCATAGCAGATGATGAGATACCCCTTCCTGACCTGATAACGCTTCCCATACAGGAACTGCAGCTTTTCATCTGATTCGTTTTAGTGTGTCACTTTTTCAATTACAGCTCGCACAGAAAAGCCCAGGAAAACTATTAAACGTGTGTCACGGGATGGAAAGAAGTCGGAAGCTCGGTCTGAACGAGACAGCAGCTTTAGATCTGAGTGTTTGACAGGTGTGTTCAGCAGTGTGACCTCGAGGTGGCTGATTTGAATAGGCCGGATGTGATTAGGGAAGAGCATTCAGGGTGAGTCATACGGAAGATAAATTTCTACAAAGCTTGTGTTGAGAAAACATTACAACCCGTCTACAGATTTCAGACATGGTGAAGCCAACTGTCTCTGCTGGTGTCTTTCTGTGGGTGTAATGCGATGTGCCGTCTCCTAACACGCCTCCCTCACACGGCCCCGGGCGGCAGTCTGCAGTAAACAAGTCCCGTCTCTTCTGTATTACCCAGCAGCCCACACTTATCAATAGCTCTGCCCTGTTCTGTGTTACACTGCAAACAGGCCTGCTGCTTGTTTTCCTCCTCGCCCAGGAGCCCTGAACTCTTCTTCAGAAGGAAAGCAAGTCTGCAGAGCCGCTTTAAATAATGCATGGTTAGTAAAGCTCAGGTCAGTAGAAAGTGAAGGTCACTGTGTTCTTAGAAACTACCGGGCACAAGTTATTACAGTCATCACAAACTTTAATTTATTTCATGAGGATTTTATGTAAAGCAGTGCAGAATTGTGAAGTAGAAACAAGTTATCTGGTTTTTTTTTTGTAAATGATAATCAGAAAAGTCGCCGTGCATATGAATTGAGTCCTATTGAATCCGACTGTTCCTGCTGGAGAAAAGTAACCCCACAGCATGATGCTGCCGCTAGGGCTGAAACGATTCCTCGAGTGATTCGAGTTCCTCGATTATTAAAATTCCTCAAGGAAAATTTATCAGCTTCGAAGCTTCGTTACGTTATATTTTATTATTTAGCGCACCGTGTTATTACTTGTCTTGTGCAGAGTTCTCACTTCTGCCTGAGTTGTTGACGAATGCTAAGTGTTAGCAGCATAACGTCCAGTTTTCAAATTCGGCCAGAGAGGATTTTATTGATTGGTGATAATGTCTGGGTCTTTGTCGTTTTTCGGGGGACCAATAAGCATCCTTAAAATGAATTGCACGATGCCAGGAGTACTGTAGTCTTTTCTGCCTGGTGGCCGGTTCAGAGCGAGCAGCGGGGAAGAACGCTGCAGGTGTTTTTATACAGGTGAGCGGATAGACTGAACACTGCGGCCGGCTGAGCATTAGATTATTAACATAAGAAAGTAAACACAATCTCTACACAAATCATGTTAAATTGAGATAAAACAGATGGATTGTCAAATTTTAAACATTTACCAAATGACCATCCTGAGTGTTAAGATAAAAATGTTACTTCAACTAAGAGTAAATATAGAGATAAGGTGTTTTTTTTGAAACCCTAACAAAATAAAAGACGACACACAATTTGACTAAAAATACATGCAAGTTGTCGCTGATATACTTGTTAATATGTAGAAAAGGGAGCAGCTTTTCTTTTGTTATTTTCTTTTTTATAATACACAATGCAACTTGTGTAAGACAAATTTATAAACTATATCCAGAATTCATGTTTGTTTTCTGGTTTATGGAAATTCTTGGAATGTTTCTGACATGTAAAGAAACGTCCTCCTTTACAAACAAAGGAAGCATTGTAAATTTGACTTGAGTTCATTGTATCTAGGCAGATGTAACCTAGCTTGGAGAGACCAATAAAAAACTATATAGTATTGTAATGTCACAAACTGTAGTTGGGCTCAACACACATTTTCACTCAGATAAGCAAACACCTTCTTAGCCTTCGATTTATGAGTCATTCACCAATCAGTCAACCAGTAATGGAAATGTGCCAACTACCTCCAAATTAGCTGTAATTTGATTTTGTTCTCCTTGTTCATTAAAAGTGTTAAATGTGAAAAGTCCAGCTTTTTTCCTGTATTCAAATACAACAAACTGTAAAGTTACTGATTCTTAAAGTTGAAGAAAAATATGTAAAACATTGTAAAACACTGAATGCTTTGTTATCTATGACACAGATATCATTGATAAGACGCTTCTCTGTCTTTTTCCATGACAGTAATCATTTGATGTTAGGTAATATCAAATGATATTGATATTATATTTTTTAAAATAGAGAGTTTTATTTTCCACACTTTGACATTTGAAATGAATTGTGGTTTTGGGAACATTTTTACCAAACATCTGTAATGATGTAAAGCATCTTTCGTCTGAAAAGTTGAAGGAGGCAACTTATTGCTTTTGTTCGATAAACAATAATTAGAGTGATTATACTGATTGTGAAAATTGCTGCTGCTGCTGGCATTTTCCAGTTAATTTCACAGCCTTGCTGAATAATTACCAAGACAACGAGCATGAATATTTCCTCAAAATTATTCTGACCTTCAACCAAAATGAATTTGAAACTAAAATCTTACATTGTCATGCAAAAGTTATCAGACATCTTGAAACTTTCCAGATTTTGTCAAATTGCAGCCACAAACTTCAATGTATTTTATTTGGATTTTACATGGTAGAGCCACATAACCCCTTCTGACTCCATGTCCACTGGAATGGACATGATATTTTTCTGGGATTAAACTAATAAAAAATTAAGGAATTTGTTATTTGCATGATGCTTCTTATAGATCGCTTTTTTATAAAAAAAAAAAAAAAACAACAACAATGAAGTTTAGACTCTTAACTTGATACTAATGAGTTTCAGGCAACAGACAAGATGAGCATGTCTGATGCTCATCTTGTATGAAACGAGAGATGGGAAGGAGTAAGAATCTGTCTTACTCCTTCCCATCTATTTAAGATATTTTTGATATCTTAAATTGACATCAAAAATAGCAATTTATGTTCATAGCAGCCTAAAAAAATTGCTCTCAGTATAATTTTAAGCATTACCAGTCATTGTATTTGAAGGTATTTTAAACTTTTATGGGTGTCATAATGACATCGTTAAAGTCCAACTGCCCAATCAAATCTGACAGTACTTCTGCAATTTTGCAACAAAAAATGCGAAAAACTCGTTTCTAGACGTAACAACAAAGGCGTTAGTGTGTGTGTGGCAGAGGGCTGGGGGCGATTTCAAATGCACACCACACCTTTCAGATTGTCTTTGTAAAAAAAAAAAGTGAACCCATGTTTGGTTTCATTCCTCTTCAAAATTTTATGCTTTTTTTTTATGTTGGCATATCAGAAAAATGTCAATATAAACTAACTTCACAAAATGTGGGAAAGTGAAAGAGGGAAAAAAACACTTTCTCAGAGGTGTTCACTTCTTTTGAACTTTGAATGTTTGTAGTTTTGCATTCCTGCGCTGGAATATAGTTTTTTAAAAAAGGAAACTGGTTTTCCCACTACTACAGAACAACACCTCCCTCATCTCTAGCACACCATTTGCGCAACAGGATATCTGAACACAATGTAAACAACAGCGCTGAGCTCAGGTTTACATCCTGGTGCAGGTGTTATCCCGAGCCCAGCAGCAACAAAGCACAGAGCAGAGTCATTTGCATCCACTTTTAATACTTTGTTTTAAGCACTGCGCTGCCACTAAAGGCAACAAAAAAAGACAGGGGCTTAGACAACCCACAACACAGCTCTGTCAGAAAAACCTGCCACTGCAAATTCAGGACACCAAGTGATGCATTACACCGCTGTAAAACATCAGTTTGTTCTGGTCCAGGGTTCAGCCTCATGTTAGAGGAACAAACACAAGCCAAGGCCAGCCATGTGTGCAGGACCACGTCCTCCTTTCCCACCTCCACCTATCAGGAGCAACCAAACAACAGCCCAGCATTCACTCATTAACTTCACCTCTACAGCAGCCCTCTGTTATGGACATTTTTATGTTACCCATGGAGCAGGATAACACAAAAACAAAGTATAAAAGTCAAAATATAAGTCATTTTATATTTAAATAAATACAAAATAAGGAATTAAATTATGGTAAAGCTTACACACGGTGAAAGCGGTAAAACTCCCGCTTTTATCTATGAATGACGCACGTATTTACTTTTTTTTGTGACGCTTTTATTTATAAATAACGCATATATTTAGTATTTTGTGACGCTTTCATAAATATTCATGATGCGCAACAGGTGTATACTGACACCTATGGAGAAAAGCTAACCGTGGATAGGTTTTCTGCAATAAATGCCAGCCTTTATTGTTACTACAGTGTTTTATTACATCTTGCTGGGAAGTGATGCAGTTTTCTGCCATATGGCTAACATCGTCCACCTGTCGACGCTGCGTTAAGTAATGTTTAATAACTCCTCTTTAACTTCTCTTTCTAACTCTAACTTCACCATGAAGCGCATTTAAACGTAAGTTTATTATTATCATTATTTAAAGTAAAAATAAAGCAGAGTTTGAGCCTACCTGTCGTCCAAAGTGAAGGTGTGGCACTTTAATTTGCCTCAGGTATCAGAAACACACGGCTGTCATTTAACGTCTCCCTCTCTCTCTTCCGGTCCTTCAGCCGAGTGAAAAAGTCTAAAAACCAGGTGAAGAAAAGATGGAGGTTTCTTTTCCAGGACGGTCAGAGTTACTGTGGTGGGTCGCTGAGAAGAGTCCCCCCCCCTCGGTGACTTCGCAGTCCCATGTTTCCTGTGTGGACTCGGTTTGCTGATGGGTTGGTTAGTTAGAACTAGTTGAGAGCAGTGAAGTTGAATTTGCGGCAACACGGTGGTTTCCGGTTGTGCCTTTCAAATTAAGACAGCTATTTTTTTTAATTTTTTTTTTCCCCCACTGTTGAATAAAATTAGAAACTGATAGCATTGGTATGTGCGGAAGGGGTTCAGGGACTCCGGGGAATAATAATTCTGATTTTAACCTGAATATTCTTAAATTAAAATCCGAATTTTAAGAAATATCAGATCGAAGTCAGAATTTTGTGCTTTTTTGAGTTGCCCTAATTCTCTTCCGTATATATGCCACTTTATTTCTGTCGAAGAAATAAAAATATTTCAAATTATTTTTATTTATTTACTTGTTGAGTTTAATGTGTTCTATAGCAGGGGTGATCTAACTTTACAGCTACAGAAGCTATTTTACCATCATTAGTACTAAATTGAATATATCTGGAGACTCAAACTTTATACATGGAAAAAATTATGAAGACACAATAATGTATTATAATGATTTGTCTCGTCCTCTTGATCCTCCTTTTTTCAGAACTTGTTGGCATTTATCGACACTGCATCTGTAAATATTTAATTAACTAAATTTGTTAATTAAATATTTTGGCTCTGGAATAACAAAAGGTCAAAAAGTCTTTATTACTAATATGTGTAAAAATGTTAAAGTCTGTTAACCCAATCCTGTTTATTTTATTTTTTTTCAATTCTTGCTTAAATAAAAAAAACATTTATTATGTATGACTTTATTTTAAATATGAGCTAAAAGATGACCTGTTAAATCATGTATTTATTCAAATGATCCGTCCATCCACCATCTTCTGCTTAATCTGTAGCTGGGTCTCAGAGGCAGCAGTCAAAAGATGTTTAGGTTGAAATTTTATCAATACTTATGTTAATTGCTTATGATCATGAAATAACAGTTTCCCAGACAGCGAGAAATAAAAGGTGTGTGTCTTTTCTCTTCTTCCAACACAGCAGTTCAAGTACTGAACTCAAGATTCTGGTGGACTGATGATAAATCTGATCCTCAATTATAAGTGTGAGACCTGGTTCAAGACTAAATGAAGGAACTCTTGGATGCCTTCAGAGATAGAGCTTTAAGTAGAGTCACTACTCTTTTGCTTTCAAAGGAGTCAGATGAGGTTTGAGTTTTTGATCAAGACTCTGTTTGCTAGGTTTCTGGCCTCTGGACGTGAAGCAGAAAGATGTCTTGGAATCCCTTGTGGATCTTTTACCTTTGTGACCCGATCAAATGAAAAGACGTTAATGGATGAATGAATCCAAAAATAAAATGATGCAAACTTCTTCACAGGTTTTTCAACCAAGAGCAAAACTCAGAGTCTGGCAGCGAAATATAAAAATAGAAGTAAATGAAGTTTGTTTCTGATTTTATCAATACAAATATGCAAAAGGCTTTGTCATCAACTGAGAAGGTCCATTGAAAAGTATAATCTCTTCTTCTAGGCAGTCCTGGTTTTGAATATCCATTAGAGTTTCTTTGTTTTTTAAAATCCTGAGGCAAGAAGCCTTTTGATTTGATGGTCCAAATGACATTCTGTAATTACAGTCCATTCGCCCACATAGCTATAATCTCGCCCTACCCCAGTCCTGACTAATACCCAAACTGCACAGGACTTCCTGTTTGACCTCGTAACCCGCGTCCAGCATGACGCAGCTTAACCTGAGCCTCCTTTCCTTCAGTCACCACAGTGGATCATATGACTCTGCTGTGATTAAAGAGGAAAAATAACTCTCTACAACTTGCTCACCATAGTCAGCTCTCCTTGGCCTACCTGCACTTTTTCAAAATGTTATTTTAACAAAACCTTAATGCAACTTGAGTAAAATTTGGCCAGTTTGTGCACTTTAGGGGGAATTTTCTCTTTTTCTAATACAGATTTTCAAGTCTTTTTGTATGTCTCTGAAACTAAATATAGCAATTAGCATCTGTATTGGATTTTTTGTGCCACTGAGTATCAGTGAAAAATACGCTTTTTAAAACAATACCATTGCAATTTAATTTCAATCTGTTTTTCTTTTTACTCTTCCGTACATTTTACGTATTGCAATCTCATTACGGTCTCTTGTTTAGTTGTTTTTCTTTCAGTGAAGAAACTTTAATACACTGTAAATCAACCAATTTGCATATATGGGAAGGAATTTTTGTTTTTAATTTCAACATCGCACAAATAAAAAAAAGATTCTATAATTATGACATGAAACATTTTTGTGTGTGTGTGTGTGTGTGACTGAAGTTAATTGTGGCATTTGTCAAAATAATTGAGGAAAAAAATATATCGACACTTAACATTTCTCTGGCAAACCTAAAAACAGCTATTTTTGTGACAAAGGGACACCGGTATGTTGGTATTTGGTTTTTTTTGTGTGTTTATTTAGGTTTCTGTGTTCTGTTGAGTCTCTGTGTTGTCCGGTCTACCCTTTGATTAGTTACCCTGATTGTCTCCATGATTATCCTCCCGTTAACATGAAGCTAGAAAAGAAAGCAGAAAGAAAACTCAGGGAGAAATATTTATATTTACAGGAATCATGGTTCAAAAATTAAGTATTTTTAAAAAGATTAAACAGTAAATGCAATAGCAAAATAATTAAAATGATCAAATCTAAGCTTTAAGGACTATGTCTCACTAATGAAAATATTATTTACAGTGCAGACTAGGAGTTGTCTTCTGTGATGTGCTAGACAAGAAGTCGATCTGAGCTTGACACAGTTCTGAAAAAACTGGTTTATTTAGACATGAACCATGTGAAATCACCCTAGTATTAGCAGAAACAAACACGACTGCATGCAGGTTGACAATGATTACAAGCTTTTATTGTCTTTTTGTTTCAGGGAATTAATCCTGTAGGTTTGTTTTAAGTGTGGTCATGAATGAATCACGATTTTTTTCAGATCCACATTGTCATTTAAAGCACATCTTTTCTCCTCTGACCGTGGCTGACAGTAAGGCAGCCAACATCCAGTCAGAGATGAAAAATATGACAATGTGGAATACGAAATGTGAAGCAGAGGCAACTTGGACCTTTTAAACGATGGCGTGGAGACCTAGTGACTTCGACCTTCTCTTTTTTTAGAAGGCTTTCGGGTTTTTTTTGCAAAAAGTATCCTGTGAAGAATGGAAGTAGGACACAGATGAATGGAAGGCAGGAAAGCATGGATAATATAGGTCGTACCTGTTTGCTAAATATCAGGAAGTCCGTGTGCTAATATTAGCTTAAGGTTGGTCAGGAGACGCTCTCCTATGATTCATCATACAGAAAGTGTTTGGCCAGCTTTAATGAGCATAAATGCAGTTTTATTTGACAGATTTTATTAATTGCAGGGTTGGATGAGTCTGGTTGATATGTCCTGTGGGTAAGAAGCGGGGTAAACACTGGACACTCAAGCCCAGGAGGAAAACAGACACAAACAGGACAAGCTCCTGTGCATTGCCGAAAATCCCTTTATGAAATATGAAAGTGAGTCAAGTTGGATTTTAAATGTGACTGAACAAAAAAAATCCTCTTCAAGAGAAGACCTCTTTTAAGGAACGACTTTTTACCTGAAGTTAAGACAGATCTTCAAGCATCTCGCCTCCCAGCATATTTCATAGGAATTAGGTCAAGGCCCAGGGGTAGTTATCTTTTTCTGAGGTCTGGCCTTGATGCAATGAGGGGGTAGGAAGATGAGATAACAGGGATGGAATCAGTCCTGGTTTTCACAGATGAAATATTGACACTTTGTAATACACTTCTTCGACACATATAACTGCGAGGCTAAAAACGCCTAATCATGCCTGGTGGATTTGTTGAGCCAGATAAGGAGGGCGAAAGGTAAATACGGGTGACTCAGTCTTTCTCATAACACAAAATACAGGTTACAGGTGAGCACAATGACTACAAAAGCTTCTGGCTCATGGAATTAATGCCGCTGACAAGAAAGCGGCTATTTTAAGCCTGGGTAAATAAAGTCACACTGTACAAACTGTTTGACCCGTGTTCGACAAACAACTGGTGTAATTACATGGCTGTGTGGCTCTGCAGGTGGAATGTGCTTGCCACAGTGAAGCTCTCGCCACCCGCAACAGACATGAGCTCACCATCAATACAGTGAGAGGCGTGGCAAAGCCCGGGCCTGCAGCCAACCTGCGGCTGTGGTGGCAACAGAGCACACACACCCACTTTAGACGCACGCTAGCATTAGAGTGCCACCACTGGGAAATTAAAGTGGTAGCTACAAGGCAACAGGGTCCTGTTGGCCAATCATAGCTGGAACGTCGGTGACTTTACTTTACTTGCTTGTGTGCTTGGCGCAGGTCAGCGTGAAGGTGTGCAGCTCATGCATCACCTAATTATTGTGACGCTGTCAGCCGGCGTTGCAGGACTATTCACCATGGTTGTCTGGCATTGGGTACCGAGCGCAGGAGGGCAATTACTGGCCCATCAAATCATTTTACAGCTCTCTTTTGTCTGTTCAAAGGTGTGGACAGTGTTTGTGTTTTCTCATTGCCACTTTGCTTCAGCACAGTCAGACCTTTTAAAGTGGTGTTGATCAATCTCATCCAGCTCTCTGAAGTCGTTTCGAACTTCTAACATTGGTAGCATGTTGTATAGTGAGTGCAGAGGACAGGAGGAGGGCCGAAGAGAAGCTGTGCAGATTAATAAAACATTAGCAGCAGGTAAACAGTGTCTGAAAGTATTTAAGAAACAGGAATACAATGAATCACAGTCCTGACACAGGACAAGAGAAATCATCAGAAAGTTGTTAGCTAATACCTCACTGGAGGTTGATTGGTTTGTGTCAAAATACTATTTTCTGCCTGTTGGAATTTGTTAACTTTCTTTTGTATAGATTCATCAAAAGCAATAGTTCTTTTGATGAACTATGTGGGTGCAAATGCACCCATTTGCACCCACATAGGGGATTTTCTGACTCACTAACTCCATTTAACTTAAGCTAACTTTAGCCTGATCTCTTTTTAGCTTACAACTAGCATCATGTTTGAGAGCTGAACACTGGCAATTTTTAATTATCACTCTTTCACTATATCTTATGAGAATGAAACATTTTCAAGTAATGTGGCCTTGGAAGTAAGACATATTCGGGTAAAAATGGTAAGATGCTGGATCGAAAATGAGTGCAAAAGTAGCCAATATACAAAGAAGAACCCATATAGACCATCAGGAAGCATGAAGAACATGCTTCCTAAAAGACTGAAAGAATCTGTGGCAGCCAAGTAGCACATTTTAAAGTAAAAACTATCAATTTATGTGCTGTAATTCCTCGGGGATCAAATGAAAATCAGAATATTCCATACTAAATTGTACACAATTACCACTGAAAGCAAAAGAAATGTGCAAGAGCAATGTGGAGGCAAAAAGTGAACCATTTTATTACAGTAAAATGTTTCATACAAACAATGCATACACACTAGGTTCATATTGCTTCAGACATAAGTTTCTTTTTCTGTTTTATTTACAGTTAAACAACTCTGTAACAAAATGTAAGTACAACATTTATGAAAATATAAATCTCTAAACAGGTACATCAGTCCTGACAATAAAAAGAATACCATAGAAACATTCATTACCAGTATGTCAACTATAAGTTGCAAACACGTAAGTTGTTAAAAGTCATTCAAGTTACATAACATGATACATAATAATACCATTTACTGGCTTCCATATGGACACATTCAAATATACTCTTAAACTGGCATTCCGATATATATTTTGTAGGAGGACTCTTTTAGACTTTTTAGCAAAGATAGCACATTTTCTCTTAACATAACCACAGTCGAACACTTCAACAGTTTGGTAACAATATAATTACAGTACAAGCCTTATAAAATAAGTGAGACAGTCATGAAATAAAATAACCAATAATTAAAACTTTGGCAAGTACATAACTGAATCTCTTTCTGTTTTCTTTAGCAGGAAATGTTAAAGCTCGGTGCTTCTACCCCGTTTGAAATTTTCCCAAGGGCCATTCAAAACTGGTAAACTTATATTAGGATGGTATAGCCCTTACAATGTGGTTGTAAGTGGTTGAAATTGTGTGTTGTTGTTTTTTTAAAATAAGGAATATTTGATTAATCAGAGATCAAAACTGCTAAAAATAAAATTTCATTTAAGGATATGTAATCTCCTCAGAAATCCCCAAACTGTGTAGATTGTCTGCAGATCTTTATTTCAGCCTGTATCGGGTCTACCGACCGACCAGAATGTCCATATGTATACACTACATGCTCCGTACATGTGCTATTGTTTGACATACCTTTGAGCATATAAACAGCAGCGTGTATAAGACACATTTGTTCATGTTTCTTTTCATAACAAAGCGTGCACTTTGTGTTTTACTGGCTCTTAAGTACGGTGCAGTTATAGTAGGCATGGGCCGGTGTGAGAATCTGACGCTACAATTTACTTGGGCAGAAATATTTAATCATGGGATTAAAAGTAATATTTAAAACAAACTCATAAAAAATATCTGATCTAATCTGACTTTAATTTAAAAGCATACCTTAAGTATGAAAATGCTATATTAGTCTTTAATATATAGTATTTTGATGAACACATAACCTAAAGAACAGTGTCTTTAGCGTAATTAGGTCAGTAAGGGAATTTACAACCAATTTATGTATTTATTTTTTATTAATATTTATATATTTCAGTTTTGAACGTAGTTTTAAATTCAAATTGAATCTCAAGCATTCAACTGACAATTATCTTTGTGTGGCGTTAAACATTAGGGAGCTAAGCCAGTTCTGAAGTATTTGTAAAAATTATTTTATAAAAGGTAAAGAAGCTAAAATTTTACATAAATTTGCACAAAATGTCGTTGTTGCAATTAATATGTATATTTTATCTTTGGCTTTTTGTAAAGTAATGTTGCCGGCTTCACAGTATGTGGTTTATTTCACTGATTCACTGATGTACAAGGTAATTCCTAAAGTTTATTAGAGTGGTGGGTGCCACATTTTAGCAAGAGTAGAAGTTTTAAGGTTTCCTTTTCTTAGTCACTAGGTGGTCAAACATAACAAGAGAAAACACTGCATGATAAAAATGTTCACTTACCAAATAAAGGGTTTTCCAAAATCATAATGTATTCATTGGAAATTATCAAATTTATGATATAAATATATCTTAATTGCTCATTTTTAACACTAAAACCATGAAATAAAATAATATACACTTTTCTTGAATAAAAATGGCACCTTATTAGCAACACAGAAAAATAATGATGGGGGTGTACTTTTGCTCAATAGATCATCCATGTAGCAAACATGAATGAGCTCCATAGAAGTGAGCTGGCTGAAAACAGTTTTTACCTTAAATGTGACAGTGAAAATCTTGGATTCCCATATTTCAATTGTTTCATAATAACTGGAAAAAACCCAAACCTGAAGGAGGACAACATAACACAGTTCATGCCACAAGTCGAGCAGATAGCTTAAGCAGGGAGTAAACAGCCAGACCATTAAGCCTATCACGGATGTTTTTGTGAATATAAAGTTTATCAAATAAGATAAGGCTTTTTTTAATGTGTTTTTTTTTTTTTTTTAAGTATCCTCTGTTAATACATTTACATAACTGTAGAGTAGGTGAAACACTGACTCAATATTTGGAGGGAAGTTGACCTCCACTACTGCTGCATGTCTTGCTAATTTACAGTAGACTATTCTGATCAAAGTTTTTGGGAAGAACATGTTTATGCACACCTGTGAACACCCCTACTTGTCTGAACCAGAATAGAAATTGGAACTGAATGGTGCAAATAAAAAAGAAAAATTAAGACCTACAGCTTTTAAATAATCTCCAGAGAGCATCAGTTTATTAGGTGTCCAAGGTTCTGCTTGTAGGCAACATTTCTACTGACTTACTCTAACTCACTAGATAAATTTTTCACATACATTTTAACTTTATGAACTCTGAAAAACAAGACTGGTGCTACTGTGCCCTTTGTGCCAGTTGTCTTGTATTGTATTGTTGCATGGTGCCAATCGCATTGATTTTTGAGTTTGGCATTCCTAAAGTTATTATTAGGTAACTTTCTGTTGCATTCTTCTCTGCCTTGTGCTATTTTTTAACATACTATTTTACATATTTCTCAATTTCAAATATAGAAATATAACTAACCGTTGTGAGCTACAAGATTGGACAAAAGTGAAAAGGAAAGGTTTTTAAAATGACGTTCCTTAAAATGAGAGACCAGCCCATGCCTAGACACAACATAAAAATTTGAATCTATTTCAGAACAAAATGACATATCCTGTTATTACGAACTTTTAGATGTTTTATACAAGAACTATGAAGCCTGTGCCACTTTTTGTAAAGCTGTGAAGATTTCTTTATTTTTGAACTAGGAATTATAAGTCTAGGCAATTCGTTAAAAATGTACTAATCTGTGCTTAGACGTTCACAAACACATTTTTTTGTTGCTAGGACTAAAACTTTTTTCCCCCCACATTTGCAAAATTAGAATACAACAGAGACTTAATCTCAAAAAGCTTGTTTTGATGTCTCCATCTTCCATTCTTTAGGTATTCTTCTGTAATATTGTAATCTATATACATCTGTAAACTGAGCCAATAATTGTTTTAAAAGAAAAAAATCTAAATAATTTTTTGTAATTCATATATTTCTGCTGAATAAATCTAAATATATATCACAAACCACTCCTAAAGTGCATCCACCTATGGACTAAACCTCTAAATATGCTCACTTGGCCAAGTTTTTAATGTAAAACTCATTCTGTCCTTTTATAATGGACAAACAGACTCCACAGAACCTAAAGCAAGTACACAGGTTAAGGCGTTAATGTGCGTGGTGCTATGCTACACTGTATGCTCAATAGTGGTGTTCCCCATAAAAACGACCTGAACGTGAACTGATGGAACAGCAGGTAAACCTATATTAAAATCTATGTAAACAGTTCCAAAAATTATAAACCAAACAACCTTCAGAGTTGCATCGCGGTTCTCTCCTGATGTTGACTGGGTTTCAGTAGAATCGGCATCAGATGCAATTAATATACAACAGTGTGTGTACTATGTTTACAAAGTCCCTGCACTTTCATTAATTTTGTGATCTGCACGTGATGAGCATTTTTTTTTATTTCCAGGCACTCACTTTGATTGCATTAAGCACAACGTAACATTTTTAAGGAGTTGCACAAATTGCAGCAGCCAAAATGAGATATGTTCTGTACATTTGTTCATCCTTTTTGTACAGTACCACCTGATATTAATACAAACATGGATATACGCTTTTAAGAACAACATTATGGCTTAATGTTTATGAAGAAAATAAAATAAAAATGGTGGCTAACTAAGAGTGGATACAAAAGATCACTGGACTGGATTGGAAAATGCTTAAACAAGACATTTTGATACGAATTTTGTTCTTCAAATGCAAAAGGACACATGATGGTAAACTAATACAGAATATACTTTTTTGTTTTGTAAAACAGAACATTTTCTAACAGTCTTCATGTTTGAAACTAACAAAGTGTATCATATGTTGGAAGTAAGTAATACATCATTTGAGTGCAGCGTTAAAATTGTCAACCCAATAACGACCCACAGGGCTGACATCTGCAGCTGAATCACGTGGCTGTAAACAAGAATCAACTGCAACCCCAGAGATTTCTAGCTCTATCCCCCCCCGTCTCTTGTCTTAACTGCCCCCAAGTTTTCACTGCAGCAGTTCAGTCTTCTTTGTAGGTGTGGTCGACTCCCCTTCTCCCGAGTCCGACACGTTGATGGGGCTGTCCCTTGAGAAGACTTCCGTCGATTCCCTCCAGATGCAGTCAGCAACACTCTTGAATGAATGGTTGCCACATTTGGGGCGCACCTTCTGTGAAGCATTGTTGACAATCTGTCGGCTGTTGGAGGTGGCTATCTTTATCTTAAGGGCGGCATCCACGCGGTCCACAACCGTGTATGTGCCAATGCTACCGTCCTCGAAGCCGATAATGATGTTTAGTGCACGTTGCGACAGGGACAGGAAGGTGGGAGTTTTGTAAAGTGAGCACGTGCCGATGCTCTTGCCGTCGGCAAGACGCATTACGATCAAATTAGACACCACCCCGGCCTCGTCATCCTCATCACAGTTGCGGAAACAAACATACACAAGGTAACGGCCATCTCTTGATAATTTCTGACGCCAGATAATACCGGCTGCATGGACAAGCCTTAGCTTTCCACTGTGAAGATCCAGGACATTAATGTTCTCATCACCTTTGGAGACTATTCCTAACTTTCCATTGGGTGAGATTTGAAAATCTTCAAGATTTTTAAGGAAGTTGGCCGGCAACTGGACTCTCCTGCAGACTGACTCATCTGCCACACTCCAGATGAAGACTGTTTCTGTGGACGTGATAAAGACCACACAATCCGGACAGTCTGGAATGAGCTTGAAGTTGACAATGGTAATGCCATCATCGCAGACAAATTTCTTTGATACACTGCCTGACCACAGACTCACAGCAAGCAGTTTATTCTTGGAAGTGCCCACCAGGAAAGTGTTTGCTGTAGTGATAAGTGCATTCTGGAGGCTGACTAAAATGTTGCAGACTTTGTGCCCAGTAGCCAGTCTCCAGACTCTTGAGGCATTCTGCTCACAGAGAGAAACCACAAACTGGTCATTGTGGGTGATCAGCAGCTGTGAGATTCTCTGTCCGTTTATGCGGAAGATGTTTTCTCCGGTGTTGGTTTGCCAGATATACTGACTGGACTTGTCGTCCGAAGTCACCATGAGATCCCCTGAGGAGGTTAGGACACAGTTCTCCACCATGCCCTCGTGTTTGAAGACCGTCTCAATAAACCCGGTGCTAAAGTTCCACTTGTGGACTGCCTCTGAGCCGTCCATGGTAAATACATAGTCCTCTCGCCCAGTCAGCTGTAAAGTCTGGATCTTCTTGCCTGTTTTATCGATGTTAGACATGGCTGTGATTATATCAATGTCCCAGACAGACAAAACGCCACTGCTGGCTACAGAAAGAAGCAAGTTGTGGTGGGCTGATTTTATGAGTTTCACAATAGCTCCTGAGATCTCAATCAGGCTGGCCATGCACTGCCCGCTGTCTCTCCTCCAGACAAAAATAGATGAAGTATTCTCCATTGAGGCAACAATGCTTTGTCCATTTTTGGAGAGAACAGCAGCAACAAATCGCTCACTACGTTTAGCTTTGAATTTCTCCAGCATTTTCCATACTTTTGTATCCAGAACCTCAATACTACTGGCCTTGCAAATGAGAATGGAACGCTGATCTTCAGATAATTCAATACCCACAACTTCACTTTCATCTCCCCTGCAATCATAATCCTCCATCAGCTTCGGGTTGGTTATCTCTTTGGTGTTCCACACTGATAGACTTCCCTCATTGTCAATCATTACCATTTGGTTAAGAGTGTCCAGTACTAGGATAGACTTGACAAACCCCCCAGAGAACTCTGACGTCACAGTGGACAACTTTTCTCCATTTCCTAGATGAAAGACTGTTGTTGTGTTCAGGTACTGGCCACAAAAGGCATACATGCCATCTGGTGAGCATTGGACACAGGTTACTTCATACCAGCAATGGAACTGGTAGAGGGGCCAGCCGTACACAAGGTCAATAACACTGACATCCTTACTAGCCTCCAGCCACGCAAGTGCATGGTGGGTAGAAAGAGTAAAACCGTTTATGAAAGCAACTCCTCCAGCAACACCACTGTGCTTTGACCCTTTAATTTCAACCTCTGATAAGAGGCATGATTTGTGATTATCATAGATGAGCAGAGTATTTTTGGTTGTGGCAACCACCAGGTACTTCTCATCGGTGGTTAGCCTGATTCCCAGCACAACAGATCTGGCTGTGTCAATCTGCCGAAGGAGCTGTCTGCTTTCTACATCCCAGGTTCTGATAGATCCATCTTCCAGTGCTACAAGGACTATGTTTGGGGCTAGAGTGGGTAAAATCTCCACAATCTGTATGTAGCTGGAGCAAAGAGGAAGTCTCTCTGGACTGTAGGTTACGTCCATGGAGGAGTGGAGAGGCACAATAGAGCAGTACTTGGGACCATCTTTGTCACACTCCAGGAGAAGGTGTCTGAGTTTAGGCAGGGAGGTGACAACTGGCAGAAGCCTTTGCTGCAGTTCTGCAGACAGTGATGCAGGATTCTTTAGTACTTTCACCTTAATGCCACGGAGAGTGGTGGCCAGAAATTTTAGCTCCTTTTCTTGACTGCAAGTGTAAGCAAGATCAATATCTGTTATAGCTTTATCAAACTGACCAATCTTGATCATTGTGTAAAGCCAGCTGAAGTTCATAATGACACCAAACATGAGATCGTCTGTCCGGCCACTCCTGGTCAGGTGGTACACCAGCTCTGTCATCTTTCTGTGATTGACGAAGAAGATGTCAGGCTCCAGCAGGTTGCACTGGAACACCCAAGGCTGTTCAGGAGTCTGTCTGTCGTATGAGTATTTATCAGAGGATGTTTTTTCATGTGACTGTTGATGATGAGGGTTTTTGTGATGTGAAATATTCAGGGAAGTGAAATGGTTATTGTCATAGGTAAAGATCTTCTTCCTGCCTCCTGACCATGCTCCAAGGAAGTACTCAGCCAAGAGGCTGTGCATTTGATGTACATCCTCCTCATTGCTGAGGTAGAGCTTCTGGGCGATGAGATGTAGGTGCCTGTTGGCCCAGACCATCAGAGTGACATTTCTTACCTGCCGCTCAACCAGATAGCCTTCCAGCTCTTCTTTGAGTTTAGCAACTAGGTCGTAGGAAATCCTTAGTGGATTTTTAAGGTTACTTGGTACTATGACGTCTCCAAGAACAATGTTATCAAGAGATAGGATATCTTCTAACTCAACCTCCGTTAGCCCTGCCTTTGCCATGGTGACATATCCTAATGCCCTGAAAACAAATCGTTGGCCTAGCTTGTTCTCCACAGAGTAGAAGAGTTGCTCAATGCTTTCGTGTACTGTTGAGCACAGAGATTTATCATCAACATCTTTGTGAGACCTCCAATGAACTACTTCTCTGTAGATGAGGTTGACAAACATGGGCAAAGTACACTTGGCAAGTGCCTCATTGACATAGATCTGTTGGCCTGATGTTACTTTCCTCTTCACCCCAAGCAGCTGCTGTTTTAACATTTGGCTGCAGACCTTTCGGTCTCGCTGTATTAACTCCACATAGTACCTCTCATCATGAATGAGATGACGCAGCTTCTGCAGAATACCATGTTTGTTGGGCAGTGTTGATACAACTATGCGGACGGTGCGAGGCAGGAGTACAGGAAGCCACCACAGCTTACGGGCCTCGTCAGCATCAGAAAGTTGCTCCATGGCATCCAGGACAATGACCAGGGGCCTGTGGAAGGATGACTCCCCAAGGAGGTTGATTAGAAGCTCCCTCATCTCCTGAATCTTGTTAGGCAAGAAGTGAATCAGGCAGCGGTAGTTTATTGCAATCTGCTCACAGATGCTCTGGAGAAGAGTTCGTAGGTCGGTGGAGAGCTGGCTGGAGCCAATAAATCGGACGATGACCACTGGATCTGTTTCTGGACCCATCTCTTTTTGAAGCCATGTGTAGGCCTGGAAAAATAAGGAATAGCGCAAACATAGTCAAAATGGTTTCATAAAAGAAATCTACGTGTAAAGGTTAAAACCAAATTGGCTGAAAGCTGAACCTTTTCTGACATTAAAAGGTCCTTTTAGAATTTCTGTTAAGCAAAACTGAAAAACTGAAACCAAAACTGAAAAATGAATTTGAGTAAATACTTTTCTAACAGCAAAAAAAGGAGACATTCAATATTCTAATTCAGATAACTTTGTTTACCTTAACAATATTATTTTCTTATATTCTGCACATTGCGGTATTGTGATTTATTTTTTATTGATGGGAGGTGCCTACGGAGAAGAACTGCTCTAATATTGAGACTGGCATCATTTCATTCATAAATTCATTAAATGGCCCAGTTGAGAGTTTCAGCAAGTATTTTAATGCTATCTGACATTTTTAGGGCAACCCAGATGACTGTGCTTTCCATTTTAAGCTTTGTGTTTGACGGAGGCAGAAAAAAACACAGCAAAATTTGTTATGTTTGAAGATAATTTACAGTTTAAATATAATGTAGAAGAGTTCCTACTCTTACAGTGAAATTCTCAGTTTTTTTTCTGGAAAAATAAAATTGCAATTCCATCCACATATGTGGATTTCAAAAGATAAAACAGCAAAAGTTCTGATTATGAATTAAAAGACCCCAACATAAAATGCATTTCAAAGAGTCGTATTCAGCAGTGACAGAATAAAATTGAAGATCCTTGAAGGCAAAATGGGGAACCACTAGAGGTTAACCAAAGCATTCTGGCTGATTGTTGTAATATACTAGAATTTCAAAGACTAACTGATAAATTGTTTGCAAACATGTAGATATATCTACTTTGTACGAATATTTTCAGTAAATTCATTCAGCCTTTAATTGTATATAATTGTAAATTTGCTTTGAAATTATTCTTTAAAATAAAACTTTTCTGATGTTAGACCTATTCGGTACCTATATTCTATTTCATGTTTAATCAAACAAGCTAACATAAAGCCCCAGCTTGTACACTGACTGATCCAATACCATATACAGACAGTACATCACAGCAGGTCACTTTCTGAATTTGAATAAAAACAAACAATTCTTTTTAAAAGTCATGGAATTAAAAACACTACAGAGAGTAGGCATTTCACTCTGGCTGAGTACAACAAAGGGTAGTGATGGTACTACTTGTGAGCTGTCAGCTAGCTGTGTATAAACGCTGAACACTCCCTGGTGGAATAGAAAAATATGTTATCTGCTTAGAACATGTCCTGGCACTATAAAACACCAGAGTACTTCCTATCACTCTGGTAGTCTCAATAGTACAGTGTTTTTAAGGCAACACTCTTTGAGACAGGAACAAGCCATAAAATTTATCATATGAATTTGTAAATAAACATGGTCACTATTGCAAGTTAATTTTTCCACTTTCTTCATAAAAAGGAGAACGGCAGAGAAAAATGGATGTACTTTTGCTTTAATGATAAAGGTCCAGAAAATAACCAAATATTTGCCAGTAAAAGTGCTATGACCAACTAGCTACACTGGGAAAATTTGTCTTTTTCATGCAAATAGGAAATGGCTGGATGCTGCTCTAATAGCAGTTTAATGCACAGCTCAGATCACTTGGAAGAATTTAGCTGCCCTCTTATGTTACACCACACTCTGCAGGCTTAGATGAAGCAAATCAAGTGTAAATTACCTCCATTGGGACTATAGTGGAAGCTCAGTGACCTCAGAGCACTTTTCTCTCTCACGTTCATTGTGCACAACATTCAAATATTACTCTGTCTACGTACAGCTGGTATCAAAAATCAGGATAGAAAAAAATGATTCCCATCCACTTACACTAAAGCAGTAATGCTGATGTGAAGTGATTTTTGTCAAAATTGATTAAATGTATCTGTTATTTATATTCTAACAGATACTTTAAAAATTTTGTTGCATCGTAAACAGGAATTTTATGCACTTTATTGGGATTTATGTGATAAACCAAAACAAAGTGGTGGATAAGAAAAATGATACGAAGTTTTCACTTAAAACAAATAAATAAATAATGTAACACACATTTGTTTTAGTTCCCAACCACTCAGATAGCTCTAAATAAAATTCAGTACAAGTAAATCTTGAAGTAAAGTATCCCTTCAGCATGATGCTGCTATTGCCGTGTTTCACCATAGGGTTGGTTTGCTCAGGGTGACTGTAGTTTTCTGCTTGTTGCAGCATTTTGCATGTAGGACATAAAGCTCAACTTTACTCTAATCTAACCAGGCTCTTCCACATTTGCAGATATTTCTGCAAGCTGAAAATAAGACTTCTTATGGCTTTTGTCCTAAAAAAAAAAAAAGGCTCTCTTTTTGTCTTTCTTTCAAAAAAAGCCAGATTCGTGAACTTAACCCTCTCACCTCAGCTGAGGTGAGAGAATCCATATTCACAAATCGCTTGTGCATATGGATTTTGTTCACTAATGTTATCTAATAAACATCTGAGACCTTCACAGAACTGCTGATTTAAACTAAGATTAAATTACTGAAAAGTTGATTAGAAAAAGGAAGTAGCCAAGTATCTCTAAGGCTTTTTTCTGAATTACTTATAGGTCCTGGAGGGCAATCGACAAAACCATACAACTATCAGCACTTCTGATACTGTTTTACAAATAAAAACTATCATTACCATCAACATTATTGTAATTCCAAAGAATGAACCCAAAAACTAAAGATTATTTTCCCCATCAAATCTTAACCTACCAATTGAACTGGGTTTTATTTAGTGGCATGAGAACAAAGGTGGCTAAATACTCAAAGACAGCAACATATTGGATATTTATTTATATTAAAAATAGAGAACTTTGTTTTCATTTTCCTCCACATCATCGTAATGGATAACTTTCTGTCCCACTGAAATGAGCTAAGATACTTTTACATGCATGTGTGGATATTTTATATTACTCGAAAGTTTAAAACTGTATATTTAATTCCTTTCTTTATTTAACGCTCAAAGAATGCAGTTGCCGTTGAGATACTACATTAAATGTTGACATTAATCATGTTATTTGTCTCTTTAACCTGAAAAGGTGCATAAAGCTAATGTGCGACCCTGGAGGAGTAGAATGAGGACATCTGTACGGTGATCTTTATGTGGCTGGGCAGGCAGATGGCAGTCACACAAGCAAAGGGTGAAAGATGAGAATAAAAATAAAAATATCAGTAATAATAAAAAGTACAACATTAAAAGTGTCCTTGCCAACGTTGGCACGTGGACAAAAAGAAAAAAGCAGAGTTGTAAAAAAATGCGTATCAACTTGTGCACACTTGCTTGGCTTCACGGGAAATGAACGACACATGCATGCACGGCGATGGAGTGCCTCTTGGCAGAGGCACAGATGGTCAAGCGAGCAAGCGCTTGCGAGAAGATGAACAGTTGCACGCCCCCTCATGCTTTGTTGTACAAAGATGGACACATGCTGAGATCAGACAGACAGACAGAAGCAAGCGTGAACAAACTGAGATAACTGAGGAGTAAAAAGTGCCAGGGAGGACATCCTTTGGTTTACGCCTCACCTGCTTGGCCACTTCGGACAGCAGCAGCGTCTTTCCGGTGCAGGGCCCTCCGTACACCACCAGAGGGCTCATCCTGCTCCCTTTAGACGGCATGAGGTACTCCTGCACATAATCCAGAGTCTCCGACTTGTACTTATAGAGGGTCGCGTAGGTCTTACATAGGGACAGGTGCTGCAAAATCTCATCATACAGTGGGTCGGTCTCTGTGTCAAAGTTCTGCTGCACGGTGGCCTGGATGATGTCCACCATGTCCTCGTAGAACTGCTTGCAGAGACCTTCCACGTAATGGCTCTCCACCTCCTGGGAGTAGCCCAGCTTCATGTCGCAGTGAGTGACCGAAGAGTAGACGCGGAGGTTGGAGGCGGCCACGATGGTGGGGATGAACTCGTCGCGCACTTTCAAGAGGCGCTCGTAGGCCTCCTGGTTGCGCATTACGCGGTCGGCGCTCACCACGATGTCCATGTAGCGGGCCATCTCAGGGAGCTTGGCGAAGCGGTCGAAGTTAGAGATCTTGCGTATGTAGCAGACGCATTTCCTGAGGAAGGCGGGTGTTTGTTTCCCGAGGGCAAAGTCCAATTCATCCTCCAAAGCTGCAGTGACAAAAATGAGTTTTCAAGGTTTTTTTAGATGTGAAAAACACTTTGGTATAAGAATCATGACAAGAGATGAAACAATCAGTCAATAAGGGATCAGAATAGGACATTTTTCTCCTTATCTTCTTTTTTATTCAATGAAGTTATTCTATGAGTTCATTAAGGATAAAATAAAGGTTCAGAACATATTTTGTAATTAATAGGGATTAGAACTGGTAGCACAATCTCTTCCTGTTTACGTGCTATAGTCCAAATGAAATAGAAATGAAAGAAAATTAAAAGTTTGTATCTGCTGGAAAAAGCCTGCTCAGGGCTTCTCCAGCTATAACACTTCATACCGACCAGCATAAAAGTGTGACTACAGCTTAAATTAGCTTTCCAGTCTGAGAACAACTGGACATATTTTCAACATATTTTACTTCAGACTGAGTTAAAATGTTGAAAGACAGGAAGCAGAGAGAAATTGACTAGCAAGTGACTATTTTTGCTGCTGCTTCAACTTGCAGAGACCAGTATGTATGTATGTATGTGTGTATCAGAAACTCATTTATTGTCATTGTGCATAAAGTCACTGCTTCTCTGTCAGTAGAAATAGGCTGATGTTTATCAATTCTCTCCAAAAAACATCTTTATGAAAAATTATATTTGAACCTTCTTGTTTCCTTGTAACTCCGTCCCTGTGGTAGAAAGATGGTTCTCAGGAAACAGTGGTTTATCTTTAGGTAAACATTTCATTTGACCAGCCTGACTCCTTGATCTTTTATCTGATTGACACAAACCTGTTGCTCAGACTTAGAAATATTACTAACAAACCTGTAAGACTCACTTTTTGGTGCTTAAAAAGCAGATTAATGTGTTGTTGTTCTGAGTTTATTATAGTTCCACTTCTTTTGTAGTGTTTTCTAGGGGATGTAATGCAGAATATTAGGTTGATTTTACACTAAGAATTATTAGGTCTCGTAAGGCGGATCGACATTTTAACTGCATATTTGTGCTCAGTTGTCTACCTCAGTCAAGGATATTCATGTAAAGAAGATTTAAAAATATAAGTAACAGCAATCCATTGTAAGCAAACATTTTTGCTGTCTAGTAGCTATATTTAACTGAAATAAAATTCAGTTCCAAAGTTAAAATTATTCATGTGCTGTATTGTAACAACACTGCTCTGATATAAAGCTTCTGACAGATTTAGGTCTTCTGCTCTTAACGAACAGAAGCTACAGGAAAAAACAAGAACCTGGATAAAATTAAACACATCCGAGAGGAGACGCACCGTGAATGAAAGTGTCTAGACAATAGCAAACAAGAAAATACATTAACGTTGCTTTAAAAACATCTATCATTTGTTTCAATAACAAAAAACTGTCTTTTAAAAGGTTGTGACAGGCTGCACAAGAAGACAGAAGACAAAATTCATCCCATCGCTCTCGTCTTTAGAGCTGATAAATCCTGACAGTACTTCATCAATCAAGATGATCCCAAACACGCATCAAATGGCCTTTAAATGGATAAAACAGGCTAACATTCAACTTCTAAAACAACCCCAACTTTAATATAGTTTACAATCTGTGGACTATGCTAGGAAGCTAAGTTAGTTTACCATTATAATTTTCAGCCAGAAATGCATTAGGACCTTGTTGAAGACCACAAAACTATGTGGTTGCAGTGGAACACGTTAATGGACATATAAGTGTGTATATTTAAGCCTGTACATTGTGGTGGATTATTGCAGAATATTTGTTTTAGTACTTGTTGAGTATGGAAAACATTGGAAAAAATATCTTAATTTCAAAATAAAAAAAGATTTATAATTCAGAGTCTATAAAAAATGCTTTTTATAAAACAAAAACAGTAAAAGTCTCACCTCTGACTTTTATAAGGTCAGAGGTGAGGTTTAGACCATGGCTTAACAGGAACAATTCAAAACATTTGTCTTGAAATCTCAAAAAAAGAAAAAGGAAACAGAAGGCCCGAATCTCACCAGAGCAAAGGAATTTGTTGGCGTCCGCGCTCTTCATGGTTCCTTTCTCTTGCAGCTGCAGCACCGCCGTCCGGAAGATCCTCTTGATCTCCTCTGACACATTCCTCCAGGCCTTGTCATTCTTGGTCTTTGCTGCGCTGCTTGACTCTATCTAAAAGGGGATGAGGGCGAGAGAGAGGAAAGGCTGACTGTAACACTCGTCATGTACTGAAGGAAAGCTGCCATTCTTGTCTGAGTGAGTACTGAGCAGATCAGAACAATAAGAAAAGGGGGCAAAAAATCTATATGTTACTGAAATTTGTATCAGTCTGAGAGTTTCTCTGGTCTGTTTTCAGAACGTTCTCCAAATTTGAGTCATTAACATTAGCATAAGTGCAAAATATTCTCGCGTTTTTATGACGTTTTAAAGTATACTCAACCACTTATTTAATTTCACTCTCAAAAACATAATGTAAAACCTTAAAGAAGGTTTTTCGAAATAAACCTCGCTGACAAAAAACTGTTGTAAGCTGGGAAAACATTAAAGCAGAGAACATGAAAAGGGTTTAAGAGCTGCCTGAACAAAAACAACTGCACTCGCAAACTTGATGCAAAGCCTCCCTTCTGCAGCAGCAGATAAAAAGCTGGGGTGTTTCATAACATGGATATAAGAACACAAATCTACAATAATGACATCCCCATAAAAATTTAATTCACGGGTTACAAATTCTGTTTGTGGATCTACAAGATAACAGCAGAAAACAAAGCTTCAATTTCCCCCCAAAGTTCAGTCAAAGTGAACCGTTCATTCCCCTTGAACTTTTTTGTAAGTTTTCACATCACAACCACAAACTTTAATGCTTTTCGGAGCAGCGGTAAATGGTGAAGTAGAGGGAAAATTAAGTAATATAAATGAAATGATGAAACATATTGCGGCCCTAATTTAGATCAGTACGCATTCGCGTCTTGACACATGTACAAAGTATTGACAGGTAATTGAATACAATACATACGTAAGTCACACTTTAAGACTTATATTGAGGAAAAAAAGTAAAAAACAAAGTATCAGTTCCAATGTCCATTAAAAAAAGTGTAAAATTCTTTTATAACACCTTGAAGTTTGTGGTTTTAATGTGGCAAAATGTGAAAACGTCCAATAGGTTTGCATATGTTTGCACACAGACAGAAAGGCATCGTAATCAGACCATGGTCAGCGGATAGGACTCACAGAGTTCTGGTAGTTCTTGAGCATTTGGGCTTTGGGTTTGAGGTAGTATGCGGGTGGCACAGAGTTTTCATCCCTGCAGTACCACTCCTCCAAAATGTGGGTGTCCAGCCCCGCCTCCACAGCCGCGTCCAGGATCATCTCAAACTCCGCCGACTCCACCTCGCCCGGCACTCGGATGCTGCCGTACTTTTCCCCCACCAGACCCTGAGGACGGAAGGATGGAGATGGAGACAACAGAAGATGAGGAGCGTGAGAACGGGAGATAACGTGGCTCTTCGCAGCAGCTCTGTTACTGTGGTGCAGGTGGATCGTTAGAAACCCCCGCTCTGTGTGGACACAGTTCAATCCTTGAGCCGGTGTGGTTTTACCACAGCTTTGATTAGTAGAAATGTAAACTTAATCCCAAATCGCTGACACCAACAGTTCAACTCCAAATTAGTTTTCTTCTGAATATTTTTCTGGCCTTTGTTCTCTTAAACCAAAGTTTTTTTTGTTACATCAATACTTATTATTTCTGATTTCAGCTAACTGTTGAGATCTACCATGAATCACAGATTTATTAATCTCCCTGGCATTAAATTAAGTTTCCTCTGATTGGCAGTAATTTTAGTCAGAGTCCTGACTTGAATCTAAGGAAAAATTAGGGTGATGGCACAGAGGCCTTCCAAAATACCTGGAGTTCATAACCATATTGAAAGTGCTCCAATTGAATTTGTTAAGATTCTAAGTTGAATAAAACACAAAATATTGTCTGTAAAAGTAAATCCTAGAGCTTCAGAGCATAAGGAGGGAAATTTTGAAAACTTGAGTGAAATAACCCAGATATCATGCAAAGAACTACCAAAGATTATTGTTATGTCTTAAAACAAAGGCAGATTTTAGCTTACTGAGAAGACCTGTTGACTGCTTTATGTTGTTTTTTTTGCCTACAGGAATAGCAGAGGGTTAACTATGATCCACAGTTTCTAGGGAGGATTTTCTTAATACTTCTCACTTATCTATAGAGAAAAGAGAGAAATCATTTGAATTAAGTACAGGTTATTGTACATCCTGAGTTTATCTAGAGAGGCACTAACACCAGGCCTGACCGGATTAACAGAGAATGCAGATGTGTCCTGTCTTAAGCACAGCTGATGAAAAGTAATGAAGTCTTTGATTGGCTAAATGAGGTGTTTAAGAGACACCAGAGTGACCAATGTGACCTTTTTAAAACGGTTCTATTCAGAAAGGTAAATTATTTTAAGATGGCAGTATTCACTGAAATCAAGATTTGGTGCTGAATTTGAATAAAAATAATTTTAATATTAGTATTATATAACAAATTAAGTAGTACTTACGTAATATATTTATTTAAAACCTGAATAATTTGGAGTTTTCTTTCTAGATCTTTTTTATTGGACTAAATATGCTATGAAACACACAATAAATTTGCTCTGAAAGAAAGCTAATTTTTTTTTTCAAAATTTTCTGCCACATTTACTCTGTCCATAAAATTATTTAATTTAAATAAATTTGTCCTAAAGCAGAAGAACAACAGGAAGAGCGCTCCCTGCTATCCATGCCTTGTAAATAACCCTTATTTTGGTGAATGCGGCAGATTTGTTCTGCTGCTACAGGCAAATGTTTTTGAATGACACACTGTTACGTAAAAAGACGCAGACTCGGCCAAATTTTATAATTCCCAGTAATCAGTGGCATTAAGAAAATGAGCAGATTTTCTTTTTATATCCAACAGATGGGGCTGTTTGTGGGAGAGAAAAGAAAATAAGATTTTAGAAGGATGTGTGTGGATTTGTAGGTTAACTGTGAAATCTGATTTTCATGGGGTTTTTTGAGCTACAAGTTTGGGTTATTGAAATGACATTTGCGGTCTGAATGTGGGAAAAATGAGCACATTGAGACATCATAAAATCAAGCTGTAGCCTTTCCAACCGGTTGCTCATCCATGGATATGAGTGACAGTAGATCCAATATCACTGGAAATAATCAGGGCAGTTTGTTTCCCTATTGTCTAACGTTGTCAGCCACTCATTTGTGAGCAGAGGAAAGGCAAAAAAAGCTACAGCGACATGACCAGATGATTTCCGTTTTACTCCATGTACCATAACTCTCATGCACCTTAAGCCACTCCTGTGGGAGGAGGCAAAGCCCGAGCGGGAGACGAGCCAAATGACTGTGAGGTCCAATGAGCAGGAAAACGACGGCTTGCCCCCCGGCAATGACGCTTCAAAGCCACTCCACGCTGGAGTCCTCATTCCCTTGGCATTCTCAGTGGGAACAGATGCAGAGAAGAAGCAGAAATCTAATGATGGCGTGCCGCATCGTCTGTCGGATGGCCTGCTCTTAAAGCCCACAAATGTCCGCTGGAGATTCATTAGCATTTGGGCACTTTTCTGTCCAACAAGCACAAAGTGGCAAAAGTTGATCTGGGCGGGAAAGATAGTTTTCCATTAAGGGAATCAGTGACACCCCCTTTTTTGAAGGGACTCCTCCAGGGATTAATAGTGTACTTTTGATACAATAAACATTTTTGTATTAGATAACATTAAACTGAAATATGGTGAGAAAAAAACAATGAGATGAAGTCTGAATTAAACGGAAAGGTTCATCTAAATGTCCAAAACCGAGTTGGTGTAGCAATTTTATAGCAAAGAAAGACTCTGTTATTCTTTAAAAAGAAACATAAGATAAAATACAAAGAAAAAGTCAAGATGCTTCTCATATACCAACAGAGGCTGAAAGGCCACTAGGTGAGGAGGAAGCCACTACACCAAATGAAACAGAAAGCTAGATTGTAAATGCACTCATGGACAAAGACGATCATTTTTGCTTGCTTGAATTTTTGCTTATAAACAGGGTATCTGAAGCCTCAGCAAGTCAAATTTAAGACTTTTAAAGAGCTTTAGTGCTACCTTGAATGGAATTAAAGACCAAGGAAACAATAAATATGGGGGATGATTAGTGAATCCTGCTGCCTTACAATCATTCATAGCAAAGACGGTGAAATTCCTGGGGTCTGTTTGCGACTGTTTGTGCCACTAGTAAAAGTTTTTTTGGTCCTAAGGGATGTCCAAATCTGTTGACATCCCTTAGATGGGATGTCAACAGATTTGAGTCAGCGGTGAAAACAAACGTCTTTCAGTTACTTGGCGATAAATTTACGCTTACTCCTGATACATAAAAAAAGTTATCAGTAGGCTCAACTGCCTAAAATCACAGAAGATTTTTGCGTGAGATTCAAACTTTTACCTTTACAGAAAAGTCCAGTGAGGAAAAAAAACCCTGCATATATGAGAATGTAAAAGATTAAGTTGTCCTTCTATGATAATTAATACCTTTAATTAACATATACATAGCTTTGATTTTTAAAAATGAATTTAAAACTTGTTATGGATGCTTGGACAGACGACTGTAGCAGGACTAAAACTTTTCACAGCACTGTCCCGTATCAATGGTACTTTCAAACACTGAAGGCCTTCTGCAGCACTGAGCTGCCCTGCAGGTCACCTCACGCTTCTGACTCACGGCTCTGCAGCGATGTGTCAGTAAATGATGGAGGCACTGGGCTAAACAACTGCAATACTGGGACAGAAATGTAGCAGAGAGAACAGAGGGAACAGTCACTCGCCATGCTGCTGACAAGGTTTCTGTCAGTTCGTCTTGTAGTGATACAGCAGGACGAATGGAGTGGGTAATAGCTGTGTAAGATGGGGGGGGAGGGAGTGGAAACTAAAGTTTTCTTTTCAAATCACAACACAGGTTTAAAAATGCTAACATAAGTGAGTGTGTTCACACCTGTCAACCCAACTCTCCAGCATAAAGGTTTGTCAATCATCCTGTTGACTTTCAAAAAGGGTAGAGATGTTAAAAGAAAATGCCCCAGCGTCCTGATTTTTAGGAGCTTTAACACATCTGTCTTAGCTGGAGAGCTAAAACCATCTTAAACGGATTAACTCATGCTGCAGCTTCACTCTTTTATGTTTCAGTCCATGTACAGTACGTGCGTGTCTGACGTTTAAGAGGGATTTGTGGAGCTCTTATTCCTCCTCAGAGGAGAGGAAGGTGTGAGAAACACAAGAGGGTAAAGGGAAGATAACAGAGGGGACAAATGCAATTTCAGCGTTCATTGCGCTCCTCTTCCTCCCTTCTTCTTTCCTCAGTTTTTTTCTTTTTTCCCCCATCCTTGGACCGGGTTTTATACTCCGGCTAAGTGCACTTTATCTGATGAACCAGCAGGGAGAGATTGCGCACAGCCACAGTATGAATTAACAAATCAATCAGTCATGCAGTCAATTAATCCACAATGCCCACAGTCAGCTGGGTAGATGTCTGCAGCAGAGGAAAGGCAAACATGATGTTTCCAAACAGAACAGGAGAATCAGATTTTTTTAAAAATGTACTGTATTTAATTAATGAAACGTTTAAATTTATTGAACTGTGAAACTGATTCACTTCTTGCAGTTGATTGTTTCTTTCCTTCCTGCAGGCTAATGTTTAGATAGCATAACTGCTTCGAAAAATAGGATATGAACACAAAACATGGTGCGAGCAGCAACATGCTTGACAACTGCTCAGGAACGTTTTCTAAAAAATGGGTTGTTGGCTCTTAAAAACATTTTCAAAACTGACCCATTTTAGGAAAAAAGAAACATTCCCGTGTGTACGAGGAATTAGTTTTGTTCATTACTTTCTGTTAACAAGACAAGCATTGCACAAAATTACACTTGAAAGAAACAGTATCTTACAATATTTGACACGACAAGTACAAATCGAATCTATGAGTAGTTTATATATAAAAAAAAAATAAAATAAAAAATTCCCTTCTCACCCACCGCGGGTGGTGTTTCTTCCTCTTAGCTCGGGTCCTCTACCAGAGGCCTGGGAGCTTGAGGG
>CAEFZY010055265.1:0-20828 GCA_903066815.1 Brachyrhaphis roseni | reverse complement strand
TTTATTTATTTTGTTTTTGTTAAAAAATACATATGTTTTTTTTTTTTAATTAATATGGCAAAAATTGGTCGGGACTATTTTATATCCCTTGAATATTGGTCGTGACATGTCACCACCGTCCATACCCAAACCTACGCCCATGCTGTGATGCTGAACAGAACAAAGCTAGCACATAAAATAAATGAATATTCAAGCATTTGCCTTGAAACACAAAGAACTCAAACACAGATTTTGGGGCCCTTTTGCCTCCCACTCTGATTCCACCAAAACTTTGTAGCTCAGCTGGTTGTAATGGGCTGTTACAAACCTCTGTAACTATTGAATAGCCAAATTAGCATCAGCTGCTCATTAGAGGATAGCTATGGTTCTTCTACCTGCCTGTAAATGCCACCAACTGTGTTTTCTTCATCTGTTCAAATAGAAGCAAACAGAGAAGTTAGGCTTCTTTCACACAGCAGGTCTGAATGCTCAGTTCCAATTTTTTTTGCTGTGAACAGAGCTCTTTCATATTTTTATAATTAGGATTTTCACATCCGGTCTGGCCTCTTCTGGTACAGAATTATGATGCATGTCCCACATAAATGACATAAATGTCTGATGGAATGCATTCAAACTGCAGACACTTTGAAATCAGTCTGATACATTTCTGATTTAGTACCACATATGGAAGTGGCTCGAAATGGAAAAGATCGAACTTGGGCCATTCAGACTGCTGTGAAAGTTTCCTTTGGGCGAAGAAATAAGATTGGGGTAGTATGTGCCTGCTGCATGAACACAGCCTAAGCCCTGACTTAAGAACACAAATGCTTGTCTCTGAACTGTTCATGCATAGTTAAGAACTAGAGTTAAAGTCTGCATTTCTTCCATCACAACATTTTGGTTGAAAATTCCAAACAGATTTGTGTTCTACATGTCCTACGTGTAAAAAAAGCAACCACAGGGGATGCAACCTAAAAAAAATACAGCAAATATGATTAGCATCTCCTTCTTTTTGAGGATGCAACAGTGTGTGGATCTCATCATAATCCACTGTAATGTTATGAATGTGTGAAGCAAGTCTGCTGATAAAGCAGCTGTATCATCGTCCAGCACAGGTGTAAAAGGAGGAGGGCGTGTTAGCGTCTGTTAAGCTGCAGTGTGTTCAGTGAGCATGTTTGTTTACTCACAGAGAATTTACTCAATCTTCTTGGTTCAGAGCAGTCAGTCTGCTGCTCCGTATGGCTCCAGCAGTAAGCTGATAACAGCAACGGAAAATACTGTGCTGCCGTCCGGCCAAGGGTTTATCTGTCTCTACATCTACATCAGCTACAGATAGTGTTGCTGCTTGTTAACACACTGATGCATCTTCATTAACTTGTCCAACCTCAAGCCATTCATTCTTTTTAAACTAGGTATACACTTTCCTCACTGCTGAAAACATTAGTTCAGCTCCTTTAACCAGTGCTATTTAAGTTATTGTCATGTTAGAAGGAAATAATGATCTAATCAAGACTGGATAGCCCAAGACCCAATCCACCGGTTCTGTTAATGTGGTGAAGTTCCCTGTACAGAATAACAACCCATAACGTTTTTCCTCTATGATACATTGTGGGTACTGTACTCTTTCACTCAGACTCTTGAAACTATGAATGATGTTGGCCCATCAAAGACAAGAACAAACTTCTTGGCTCAATGAAATTAATTTGTCAGAAATATTAATATTTTGAGCTTAACTGGAACCATTCTCTGATACACATTATTCTGGTTGGATTTTAGGGGCTCAAATACTTTTATGAGTAACATTCAGTTCTTTCTGTCTTCTGTCAGTTCATGTTGTTATAAGAGATCAGATTTATAAAATGTAATATTTAGTTCCTCCATGACAAATATTTACAACAACTTTACACAAGTTCACAGATAAGAGACAAGTCCTACACATTGTAAACTACTGTTACAATAACATTAAATATAAATTGGTAATTTCATGCCTGGACGTCATTCTGCATATTAAATATGATGTCACTTAAGCAAAATTGGGCTGCACAGTGGTGTTGCTTTACAACAAGAAGGTCCTGGGTTCGATTCCCAACCTGGTGTCTTTTTGCATGAAGTTTACATGTTCTCCCTGTGCATGCGTTGGTTCTCTCTGGATACTCCGGCTTCCTCCCACAGTCCAAAAACATTACTGTCACTTGACTGGTCTCTCTAAATTCTCCTTAGGTTTGAGTCTGTGTGTGTGCATGATTGTTTGTCCTGTCTTTCTCTTACCCTGCCATGGACTGGTGACTCTCACCTGTTCTCCCTTGTGATAGGCACCAGCACCCTTCACCAGCCCCATTAGGGATTAGCGTGTATGATAGTAGATGGATGCATAAAACAAAACCCCTTCCATGAATTAAATGAGGTTTTATTTCCTTTTGTCACCATTCTAGGTCTGAAATTTTTTTTCTCATTTGTATTGTTCTATGAAATGTTTTGTTGACTTTCCTCACTGCAAATTACTTCTGAATCGTTGATAACTATAGTTTTATAATTTCCTGTAAAATCTCCTCGTGACCAGCGTCCTCTGCTGACCCAATTGTTCAGATAAGAAACAAAAGTGACAGTAACGTAGTGTCCAGTCGGCCAGCCGGACAAACACCAGGAACATTTACTGTGTAATTCCCCAATCACAACTTGTTTAAAACACCAGTCACATCAAAGTTGACTCTTTATTATAATCTGATATCTCAATTATAATGTTAACATTACACTAATAATTACAATTTTGAGACATTTTGCCAAACAGAAAAAGCTTTGCTGCTTGTCTGTTAAGAAACAGTTCCTTCCTGGAGGCATGGGTTGAAATTTTATCCAATCACTAAGCTTTGTCCATGATGTGTGTAATGCAGCAGTTCAATGCTAAGAAGCTTACTGGAAAATTGCCTGCACTGTAAACAACCATCCTCCTCTGTGAAGACCTGAACTAGATGGTTGTTAATGCTAATTACATTTTTGGAAGCGTGACCAACACAAACTGAACGACTAAACTACAGACAAACTACAATTCTAAAAAAACTTGTTCTCAACTTATCTTTCTGTTTGCTGAATTCAGCCAGTGGAAGAAATCCCAGACTGTGATGTGAAGGGAGATTTGAAATGTGTAGGAAGGTGATGGCCAGGCCAGGTTCTTATAGATGTTACAAGTGCGAAGTAAATAAAAAATGCCATAACATTAGTAAAAGTTATTTACTTTAAAGAATTACATTTGCTTGTCATGCCTGTCAGTAATGCAGGTTACTGTGGTTTCGTTACATGGAAACCACATTTTTCTGTTTAAAATCTAAATCGTAATCACTTTTCGGCATCATGTAAGACATAAAGTCAGAACAGCTCTATCTAGTGCAGAATGAGATAAAGATTCCTAAAGTACCATGACTCCTGATACTGGTGGGGGGGTTGGTGATGACTCATGCCAGGGTCTTTATAAACATCTCAGTCTAACAGAACACAGCAGCAGTGTGAACCTGTGGATCTGCTGAAGATTGCTTCTGGCTGTTGCATGCTGCTTGTTGATGGTTTCCTCCTTAACGCCTCCCTATGTTGTTTCCTTTCAGTCTTTGCCAAGTGTTTAATTAAAACTTTAGAGTAGTTGTGAAGGTTGGAGATAAGCCTGATGCTGAAGAGCTGCAGTGGGGGTTTGGGGTTGTTTGGGGGGTTTCTGAAGAGGGGGTGGGTTGAGGCATTTCTCATTTTGTTAAGCTTCCAAAGAGGCCTCCACCAACCAGATAGCTGCTAGATAATCTCCTCCTGCTCTCAGTGGAAGGGTTGGGCATGGTGGTGTGGCGTGTGTGTGCGGTAATCGAGACGGATCATTGATCTCAGACCTTCTCATCATAATCCTGGACTGGACTTCAAGTCTGGCCAGTAGCAAGTGTTCTTACTGTGAAAATGATTAGTATAATGCTCTCTAGACGCTATTCTACCCCTAGCAGCTTCCACAAGTTTTCATTCCCCCACATTTTGTCACGCTACAGCCATAGACTATTTTATTGGTCTCACTGTTGGTAATCGAGCAACAGTAAGTAGTGAGTTGGGAGGATTTCCCTGTATTTAGCTTCGTCCATCTTCCCATTGACTCACACCAGCTTTTCTGTTTCTGCTGAAGAAAGGAACCCACACAGCATGACGCCACCACTACCATGTTTCACAGAGGGGATGGCTTGTCCAGGCCACCTTCTTCCATATGTTTGCTGTGTCCCTGTATGGTTTGTGGAAATAATGGCTTTTTATTCCTGCTCTTATATAGCGGCCATACTTGTGGATGGTCCTGTCTACAGATTCTTCCACTTATTCCGTGGATCTCTGCAGCTCCTCCAGAGTCAACTCTTAGCTACTTCTGTGATTAGTGGTCCCCTTTGTCGGGAATGTTAGTGTAGAAGGAGGGTCTAGAATTTTGCCATACTTTATTTATTTTTATCTATGCTCAAAACTTTAAATATCACTTTGTCATCTAACTATGAGTGCTGTATCTGATGGTCTCTGAAAAGACTGGACCATAGTTTGTATTGACCACCACAGATTTTCTTCTTACAATTTGAATATTCTTCCATCCATTTATGGTCTGGACCCACTGAACCTGCAGGATGCTGGTGCCTATCTCCAGCAGTGATTGGGTGAGAGGCGGGTACACCCTGGTGAGAGGCGGGTACACCCTGGACAGGTCACAAGTGAAGCTCTGGGTAACACAGAAACACACATGCATATGTTGTTTCGTTGCTATGGTTTGTCGTTTTTGTTTTGTTTTCTCTTCCTGCAGGTGTAGAAACATACTACAATTTGGAAATGAGCTTAATTAGTACTGATTAACACTAAGGGGTGATAAAATATGACTTAGAAAACAGCACATTGCAATAGAAAAGTCAGTTGATGTTTTCCATTTTATCACATTTCTTAATAAACGTCCTTAATAAATGTATATTTACATTCTAAATTTGTGAACAAAATTATTTTAACTTAAATATTTCAAAGCAAACTTTTTTTTCTTATATTTACCTATTGGTGTCTTTTGTAAAGCTGATGAATTTCACACATGTGGAGCAAAATCAGTAGAAAATGAATCAGTTTTGCTTTTCAAATCTTCCATCTAATCTGAACTGGATAACATGTTGCTTCAGCTCTGTGATCACTCTGCAGCAGCCTGAATTTAGATCCACTGCGCCGTTGAGCTGCAGAGACAGTTACAGCTGTCAGTGAGTCAGGAGAAACAGTGAATCCAATCCTTGACTCCATCCCTTGGTTTTCTTCCCTCTCTGTCTGCTGGGGTGATTACGCTCCCTTACTCCATCCCTACTTGGACCCTTAAGACACCCCCCCCCCCCACGTGCACCCACACAAACTCTAAAACTCTCTCACACAGACTCCTCCTCAGTGTTAGTGGTCCACCATGGAGCGGCCGCTGTTGTCTGTCTGCAGCTAACCTGAAGCAGCCTGGATGGAGAACCGGTGGCCTCTCATCATCCACCTGCACTGACTGGAGACACCAGCAGCCTGATCACCATGGAGCCTGGCAGAGTTTGGTCCAGATATCAGAGGACGGTGCTGATCACAATGATGATGTTCAAGCTGGGTACGTGGTTGTTTCAGCCGTTCATCACATCAGAGTTGGGTTTCCAGGTGTTGAATGGAGTTTTTTCAGCCTGCAGTATCTTTATGTGTTTGGCACAACTTTTCTGTGAGACCATAGTATTTTCTAGCTTGACAACTAACAGACTTATTTAGTTTCTTCCAGTCAAGAAAGTTGTCTTTTTTTAGTTAGTTCTGTCAGCTTTTTGAAAGGTTTCTGTGAAATATAAAAAAGTAAAAATATATATTTTCAACATCTATAAATATTCTACTGGCAAAACTATTTAACATCCTTTGACTTTTCCTACCAACTTTATGGTTTATGTTGATCTGCAGCATGTGCTGACCCATGGCGTGTGTGTGAGTGTGTGTGTGTGTAGGGGGGTGGTCAGTCAACCCCAGCAGCTTTATGAAACCCTCTCAAGCCATTTTTCCCGTGACCTTCGTTTGTGTGAGGCGTCTGAGGCTCGTTTGAATGGTGGCTCGCTGAACGGACTGATTGGCATTGTTAGGGGTCACCATGGCAACGTGTTAGGCGTCCAGCTGCACTGCTGCCCAGTTTTTTTTTTTTGTCTCAGCTCTGAAAAGAGGGGTCAATGGACGTTAAGGAGCATGGAGGGAGCCGTGGGGCTGAGCTGGTGTTTTAAAGGAAAAGGCAGGGCTTTGGTGGGGAGGTGAGGAAAATCAAATAAGAAACATAAAATAAGCAGAAAAAGTTGATTAAATTCAGAGTGATTAGCCTTCACAAATTCAAACTTAAAGAACAACAGCAACTTCAAAGATGGAAGCAACACGTATTACTGTAATGTCATTTTCAGCCTGTCAACATGAAACTGTGACTAATTCTAAGAGAATTTGGCCTGATGGGAGCAGGATGATCCAAATGCTAAACTGTAGTGCTTTGTAAAGAAAGAAACACTTGAAGGGGACAAACTTTAATAAACTCTCCAGAAAACACTTCTAAAAACTCTGAAGTTCCTTGATGGAACAGCATCAGTTGGTTTCTAAAGTTCCATAAACAAGGTTCATATTCTGCCTGCAAAATGAAACACAAGGCTTCCACAGGAGACAAAAGGATGTATGTCTCAGACTCTGACTGGGTCCAAAAGGATTTAGGAATTTTTTTCTGTATAAAACAAAGCAGCCACCTGCTGTGGAGCCTCCAGAGGACAAAGCTGGGCCTGGTGGAGCTGCCAGTCTCATGTCGTGATTCAATAAAATTCCTCTGAGCTTAACGTACGTTATCCTGGGGCTCCCCTGTCTCTGGGAGGAACAGCGCTGATTCTTCTTCTAGACGTAGCGTGCCACTTTCACCTGCACATAAATCAGTTCAGACCAGTTTGCTTCAGTTCAGCTCCACTTGATTCAAACCCAATTAATTCATTTCAATTAAATGTTACAACAGTACCTTTAAAATGAAGTGATGTCAGAGGACTGAACATAAAATAATCAGGTCCAAGTCAAACCAGTTCATTCCTTCAGTTCAGACCGTCTGCTCTGGAAAATGGATTCTTCTCAGTCAAAGTGAGATGGATCCCATCTCTGCTCATCAGATCCCATTTCTTTTTCTGAAACATCCTTCAGTAATCTATAAAGTCTAAATGGTTTGTGGAAGATGATGGGGGCTGACCGGTCAGGTTGTGAAGATGTAGAAAGTGATATAGTTTACAAAAGGTTTTGTGAATTTGTTGTTTTGAACTTTCATCCATTTCCTGTGAGTCTCAGTCAGAAGCTCAAGGAGAATTGTTGGAGTTATTTAGTTTTTTGCTCAGATGGAGGAATGTTCTTTGTTACAGAGAATCTCCTCATGTATTTTATAGTGTTTCATAAACTAAAGTGAATATTACATATCTGCAGTTTTTTTTGGTATAAGACATGGGGTGAATTAGGTTTTATTTTTATCTGATATTTCCAATATGAAATAATAGAATCTATTAGTGAAATAAAATGAACACTACAGACTTTTCTCCTTCCAGGGGCATTAAAGCTGATCTGTCCCGTTTCTAACTGATCAGACATGTTTGTACTGCTGCTGTTAAAGCTTTATTCTATACTTGAAGATTTTTTTAATATTAGACATTTATTAATAGATGTAGAAAAAAATACTTTTTGCCCATGCGGGTAGAAGCAAAGACTGAATTTGCAAAGTGAACAAGCAAAGTGAATTTGCTTGTTGCTCATTCTCACAGCGGGGGGGGGGTTAATGTGTTGGGTCAAACTTAGTTGCCCCTCCCTCCCCCTCCTCCCAACACACACACCTCTTACAAGATATGCAGAGACCTCTGGTGAGTGTCATCCTGACATCCTACCTGCTAACAGTAAGCGGCTCTGCTCAGTGTTACAGCTGGTTTGAGACGCTGGTACCAGTCAGTGCCAGGTTTGAACTCCGTCAGGCTACAGCAGTGATCTATGAAGTGCTTTGGGATGGGACGGGTGGGTGGATGTAGGAGTGGCCATTATCATCGCACTGGAATGTGTGAGGGGTTGATTGAGCTTGGATGACGGGACGAGGAGTGAGGAAAGCCTTGCTGCCTTTAAGAACCCTTCAGCGGTGGTCATGAGATTAGGCGGCCATGATTTGACTTACAGTTTCTATGGTAGAGAGAATCATCTGGGCTTTGTGTGGTATGAAGGAGACAACAATACAGAAAGAAATCTAAAATGAATCTGATCTCAGAGCGAGGTTAAAAGGAGAGATGATCTCTTCTGATTGTATTTGCTGCCTTTGCTTTCCATCCTCACAAGACTTAGGATCTTATTTCATTGGTCAAATTTATTTGCCTTAAGTAGAAGGATGCCTTTTCCTTAAAACATCTCTTCGTATGCCTAGAAGATATTAAAGTATGGTTGGCCTTGAACATTTTACAATTTAATGAAAACTAAACAGAGGTGATGGTGTTTGAACCCTCCTCTGTTGACTTTGGAGTTTCAATGGTAGATTTTAAAACTGTTATTACTGATCTTGGTTTTAAGGTGCATAATGATTTTCAAACATTAACTGTCACTGCCAAAACACGTACAGTACATGTCAGACATAGATTGATTGAGGACACTGGGGTCAATGAGGTGATGTTTGTAAAACATCACCTCATTGATGTTTTACAATGAGGTGATGTAAAACACCTCATTGTGTCATACATTGTATGACACCAATGTACTGTCATACATTGCTGTTAATGTATGACAGTAATACATTAACAGCAATATTTTTGGGTAGTATAAAAAAATTGTGTTAATTTGTCAAAGTCTTCAGTCAGATGGCCTTAAATAAACACCGGGAGAAACGATTGTTTCCTGGAGGTGCAGGCTCTGTTGAAGTTTTCAATTTTACATAATGGCTGACATTTCCTCATGACCTATGAAATGCACCAGTTTGAAGTTATGAAGCACTATCCTGCACTGCAAAGAGCAAAGAGCTGATCTGAACGAGGCGGCTGGTAATGTTAATTCAGTATTTGGCAGAGTGGTCAACACGGACTGAACGGCGTCACTGACTTCCTCTGCTGACATTGCTAAAACTACAGGAAGAAAACAGAGCAGGAAATCAACATCAGTCACAACTTCTCCTTCTGTTTGCTGATTGGCCAGGTGGGAGAAAGCCGAGACAGAGCAGTGGAAGTAGATTAGAATTGAGCAGAGTGGTGTAGGACGACGGTGACCAGGCAAATCTCCACCTTCCAGCAGGACAAACAGCTTGAACAAACACTCAGAGATACCATGGACTGGTTTAGAGCAAAGCATGTGTAAGTGTTAGAATGGGCCAGTCGAAGTCCACACTTAGATCAAATTGGAAATCTATGGTAATACTTTGACCAACATTAATAGATGCTCACTCTCCAATCTAATGAAGGTTGTGAGTAGGCTGTGTTAGCAAAAAAAAAAAGGCTTTGGTGTGAATGTGTAAAGCTGGAATCATCCCACAAACAAAGATTCAGGGGCCTGGATACATGTGTACATCACCCTGTTTAGAATTTATTCACAAAATACATTATTTTCTTTCATACATTCACATTTATGCTTGTACTTTGACAAAAGGTGAGATAGTTCAAAACATATGAATATAGTTGCAGGATCTTGTAGTGAACTATACTTAAAATGTATCCTTCCTGAAGGAACATTCAGATCTATTCTAATAATTTCAGGGTCGAATTTATTTAGGTGGCTAAAATCAAATCTGTTGTTTCAGGTTAACTCTGGCCAAACGTGAACTGTGTCCTAACAAGCTTGTATGTTCTTAAAGTGTAGGTGATATAGTGAACACAGAACCTCCCAGGCTTTATGGGGTATGAAAAGCAGGGATGCGAGGGGAGGAGAAGTGAGACAGTGATGTGAGAAGGAAGGTTTGGTGTTAGGTGGAAGTGATAGGAGATGCCAGTGAAAGGAAGTGGAGGTGTTAAAGTGCATACAGTGGAAAATAAGGGATGCAGGTGTTAGATAGAAGACATAAATGCATTGTTACTGCTGTTGATGATGTTGTTGTTTCCAGAAAAGCTGGGTGTCTCCCATATAATTGGGAAGCTTTTATCCACCTAACCAACAATACAGTGGTAAAAATCAATGGTCTTGTTAGTTGGCAGGAGAGGAAGGTGTCAGGAATGACCTGCCTGACATATAAGTGCCTTATCTCTGAAGGTTGGCCTTTAAATCCAGAAAATTATAAAAGTAGAATGGTTTGAAGGTTGAATGTACTTTAAGATTTACTTTGCTTTTACCACAAGGGTAAAAATGGCTGACTGGGTGAGTTCAGTTTTTTCCCTCTAAATTAGACTTGTTCAGCTTATTTTCTTCACACACATAAGAGCTTGAGTCACATCCCATTCCATGTGATTCAACATGACGTCAACCCACTCTTCGCACTATAACAGCTTCAGCTCTTCTGGGAAAGCTTTCCACAGGTGTAGGAGTATGTTTGTGGGGAAATTAGATGATTATTTAAAGATAATGATGTTGGACAAGATTGCCTGGTTCACAGTCTCCCTTCAGTTCAATCCAAAGGTGTTTTATTAGATTTAGGACAGAGACTTTGTGCAGGAAAGGTCCTTCCATGTCTGTATGCATGTCACTTTGTGCGCAGGTTCTCAGTTATGTTGGTTGGTACAGGAAGGGGCCATCCAAAAACTGTTCCTACATATGGGGATTAGATTTCCCAAAATGTATTGACATTATACAAAAATAAGAATTCACTTTACTGGCACTAAGGGACTGAACCCAACTCTGTCTGACTGCAACAATCCCTCAATGCAGTCAGGCAAGTGTTGTTCTCCTAGCAACAGTCAAATCCAGACTTGTGTACTGAATTGCCAGACAGAATGCCATGACTCCTTGCTCCAAAGTTCACATCTCCAGTACTCTATAATCTAATGGAAGTGTCCTTTGCATTGCTCCAGCCAATGGTCTGCTTTGGACGTGGTGTTAAAAGTCTTGGCTGAAGCTGCTCAGCCATGGATACAAATTCCTTGTAGCTCTCTATATAAAATCGTTTCCCTAATCTGAAGGTCACATGAAGCTTGGAGGTCTCTTGCTATTGACTTTGTATGCTCCTCAGCATCTGCTAACTCGCTTTATGATAGCTTAATATTTTAGCATAATATACCACTTCCCACTTGAGTCTCTGTTGTCTCCAGTCACTTTCCTCTAGCTGCAACTGAGGACATTTCATGACTGGACTTATTGCACAGGTGGCATCCTATCATGATCCAGGACTGAAATTACTGCAAGTAATCTAATCTTTTACAAATGTTATTAGAAACAGTCAGCATGGCGTGGTGCTGGATTTTACACACCTTCGACCGTGGAAATGACCGGATCACCTGAATTGACTGATCTGGAGGGATGACTGAATACCTTTGTCACAACAGTTTAAATCGTAAGCTCTGCTCTGTGTGTGACTGTTATTATCTTCTACTGTCTTACATTAAATGAAGTGGGTAAAACTTTCATTGTTGACACAGACATTGTAATAGGTTTACCTTTAACACCATCTGCTCTACACATAAGTCTACAAAAAAGAGCTGGTGGTAATTCTTCATCATCAGATTGGTTTCTAAGACTCTCCAAGTGTTACAGCAATAAGCAGACTGTTGTATTAGCAGCAGTAGAATATTAAAACATAAGGACCTAGAGTAGGACTGAAGAATATTTGAAACATTATATAGAATTTTATTGTTTGTGATTTGATTTTTCTTTGTTTTGTTCCCCCCATTTTAGGATTATTGTGCACAGCAGCAGCAGACAGGTGTTTATCCTCTCCTTGTAACAATGGTGCAAAATGTATCGACCACAGGGGTGAATATGTGTGTCTGTGCATCAAAGGACCAGTCTGGTTCATGGGTAAAAACTGCGAAGAACGCTACGATCCCTGTATTTTTGCACCTTGCAGCAACTGTACCAGTGAACTTGGGACGGATCGGTTCACCTGCCACTGCCCAGATGGCTTCACAGGGAACAGATGTGATCAAGATGTAGATGAATGTCACAGTGACCCCTGCAGTGGTGTTAAGTCCAGCTGTGTGGACAAAGTGAATGGGTATTCATGCCACTGTCGTCTTGGTCTGGGAGGTGACGACTGCCAGGAGAACGTGGCCACTTGCTCAGAGGAAACATGTCAGAATGGCGCTACTTGCCTGGACATCCCTGACCAGGGCCCTCAGTGCCGATGTGCTGCTGGATTCCAGGGGAATAACTGTGAGGAGAATATTGACGAGTGCTGGTCTGACCCCTGCCAAAATGGAGCCATCTGTAAAGACAGCGTTGATGGCTACCAGTGTTTCTGTGTGCCTGGATTTCAGGGCTATCATTGCGACCTTGACATAAATGAGTGTGCTTCACAACCCTGTCAGAACAATGGCACGTGTCTGGATTTGGTGGATCATTACATCTGTGACTGCACTCCCGGTTTTAAAGGTAATGTGGTCATTTAAAGTAGGTTTTTAAAAATGAGCAACATAAAGCTTGGATTGGTGTTCTTTTCATAAGAGATTTATAGCAGCTATAAAACTACATTTAACTTGTAAATAATTCGCCAAAGAATTAAAATGTTTTCAGAACACACATTTTATCTGTGATGGATACTTGTACCATCATTAGTTTGTCAGTCCTGTTATCATGGGTTTAGTGCTTCACATGTTCTTGGATTATGAAACATGATGTTTGTTTCATTCTCTCTGGTACTCTGCAGGCATCAACTGTGAGGAGGAGATCGATGAGTGTGAGTCTCTACCCTGTCAGAACGGTGCCACCTGTCAAGACCACATTGCCTTGTACTCATGTGAGTGCATGGCAGGTTTCCAGGGCCAGGATTGCGAGGTCAACATTGATGAATGTGCCAGCATGCCTTGTCTGAACAGGGGCAAGTGCAATGATAGGGTCAACAGGTAAGATTATGAAAAGCCATGCTTCTGAGCTTCAACTCATGACATTTTGTTCTCAGACTTTCTCCAACCCTAACTGTGACTAGACCTGTTGCTTGAGCAAAAGGTCTAGTATAATCACCTGATAAATTAAAACAAACCCTATAATTTCCATTTTCATAATTTATTGTTTTTGTCTTCTCTCTCTCTTTTTACCAAAAACCAACAAAAATCTTCAGTCTGGTGCTTTGCTCTCAAATAGCTGTTTTTGTGATGCAGTTTTGTTTACAGAGACTTCATAATTACTTTTATTTATTTGTTGTTTCTATTGTTTTGTTTTTTTTGTCTGGATATTTAAAATGTCATCCAATTCTAGTGTTGAATGTTCATCAGAATTTAAAGTTTATTGATCTTTGAGAATATGTTCTTGCCATTATCATTATTACTTGAAATGGTCTCAAAACAGCAATATTATCATTTATCGCATTGACTTCTGGGACAATTTATTACTACACAAAATTTGTTATTGGCCTAACTGTTATTTCTTATTAATCTTGTCATCAGAGAGCAATCATACAGAATACTTATGAAGAAAAATATATAGACTAACAGTGAAATAATTATACGTGGCCTTGTGTTAGATTCTCATTGTAGAGATTTTTCTACTTCTTATTTAGCTGTTCATAGAATGTCTTGACTTGCACCTTCTACCAGATCATTTCATTGTAACTTCAAGTCCTTCAAATTACAAAAAGCCAAATTAATAAGGAGTATTAAATTAAATTAAACTGGTGCAATTAATTGCACTGAGGTTGACAAATGTTGCTCAGTGGTTCTAGTTGATGCTGTTGATTTAGAGTTAATAGTCCTGGGATCTTTCTGTGTGGAGCTTTCATGTTCTTTTACTGCAAGGTTTAGTAGCTTCTCTGGTTTCCTCCCAGAATATGAATTCATGCCAACTGTAAATGTATATGTTAAGTAGACATAGTGACCACCCAAACCACTTTATACTAAAACCACATTCAACTGTTTCCACTCATAAACAACTCCCCCAACACTTCCCACTCACCCACACTTAAAGCTACAATAAGTACATTTTATAAGAATATGTTTTTTAATATATTTGCTAAATTTATCCCAATGTTGTGACTGTATAATATGAAAAAAAAATCAGTCTCCTCCTCCTGAGCTATTATTGCCGTCTGAAGAAATAATAGCACCGCTCCTCACCAAAAACAACCAATCATTGCCAGGAGGAGAATCTTTGCACTGTCAATCAACCTCATCAACGCGCTGCTAAATGTGCTAACGGCGAAGAAGCAATTCATTGTTACAGGAAAACCATTTTCCGATGTCATCGGTGGCCATGCTAACTAGTCTTAGCATTCACGACAGGCTCTGCTGAGGGAAAATTTGTAGCGGAGGGAGCATTGTGGACTCAAGCATGATTGAGAGCTCTCCTGGCTCTGATTGGTTGTTTCTAGTTAGCACACAAATTATGTGTATTTTACTATACTATCACGAGTCACGACATAGTGACAGTTTCAACAAAAACATTGGAAGCAAACTTGCCTTGCATAAATGGTAAATGGCTTGAACTTATCAAGTCCAGAAGAGCTCAAAGAGCTTCATAATACAGTCATTCACCCATTCAAACACGCATTCACGCACTGCTGGTGGCAAGCTACAATAGTAGCCACAGCCGCCCTGGGGCAGTCTGACAGAGGTGAGTGAGGCTGCCATGCACCGGTGCCACTGGGCCCTCTGACCACCACCAGCAGGCAAGGCGGCTGGAATGGCAATCAAACCAGCAACTCGCCAAATGCAGGGCGCCAAATACATAGGAGAACATCAACATGTGGAAGGAGTTGGAATCAAACCTACAACCGTCTGAATGCAGTATGACTACTCTATTCACTGAGTCACAGCTGAGCTGTCCCAATGTGTGACAGACAGCTGATAACAGCACAGACACAAAGTAATGAACAGATAAACATAAATAGAAACTCAGAGAATTTCTGGACTGCGAAGTAGTTGAAGATCTGTTTAAAACAAAGGATTGGTAACCAAAGACTGGTGTTTGAATCAGGCATCATAATAAGGAGCTGTGTCAGAGTCACATCCTGCAGCCTGTCTGTCTGAGGCAGCAGGGCAGACTGTAAAGTTGACCCTGGATAAGAATTAATCCACTTATTGTTGCACATCTTGATGAGTCTTTGGACAGATCCAAAAACCTACCACCTTAGAAACACAGATTGAATGCGTAGGAAGGACTTAATAAATACTATGCTAGTTTTAACTGGAATCCAGTGTGTCACCAACTCCGCCTTTGGCTGCATTCTGCACTTTTCCTTTTTTTCTCTCTAAATTTTCTAAATTTCTAAATCTCCTCCCTATCTCCCCTTCTTTAGTATGTTGGCTAATTTTAATCACTTTTCTTCTTCCTTTCTTTTCTTTTTCAAATTGAGAGGTGCCTATTGTATCTGCCATTAGTATCCAAAGTATCAGACTGACTCAATCTGACGTTTCCACCTGTGGGTATTAATGCTCTGTTTTATGAGGTTTAAAAGAAAAAAACACACACACACTATCTGACCACTGGCCAGGCCAAACTGGCTCAATGTAAATGGATGCCACAAGTTTTCCAACTTTTACCAGTAAAGGATTTTGAAAATTATGTTTTTTTTAACTTCACTAAGTAAATCACATAAGACCTTGTAATGTTATAAAATATATATGGCAAAGTAAACATACTTTCCCTACTTAATCAGATATAAATGTAATAATCTAATTTGTGAGTTACCGATTAATCCTGTCCAGTTTTTATTTAGGGGCATCAGAATAAAGAGATCAAATACAATGCACGCCCCTCTTTTTAGATTATTTTTACAAAGCACAAACATGCATTACGTTGTGTTGACCTATCATATAAAACTCAAGGTTCAAGGCACAGTTGACTGCTTAACATAGCATAAAATGTTGGTGCCACCATTTGTTTTTGGGAGTTGCTTTATGCTTCACTTTGAAACATTTTATGCTACATTTGAGTTGAATTGGTGTTCAAGCATGCACAGCCTCTGTGGGGTGATGGCTATGAAGAAGGGAAAAGGCTATTGCTTAAAGAAAACTCTCATTTGTCAAATCCAACGTGATTATGACCATTCTCTGTGTGTGTGTGTGTGTTTGTTCCTAGTTATCAGTGTGACTGTGGCGGGACGGGTTTCACCGGGGACCACTGTGAAAACGACATCCTGGAATGTGCATCAGATCCCTGCCAGCATGGAGCCACATGCTCAGAGGGAATCAACCAGTACATGTGCATCTGCTGGCCAGGTATACTGCAGTTCAACACGAACTAGCCTGAAAATAAACTGCGAAACCTCAGTGGAAGGAAACATTCAGACACATGCTGAAAGATGTGATTTAAGTATTAAAAGCAGGCATGTACACTTCACATGTTGTGTACAGGTTAGGTGGAATAGTTAATAAACAATTCCTTTAAAACGCAGTATGTCGCCAAAGGTATTCACTCTATTCCACAGTGTGCTTTTAGTTGAGTTTTGACAAAGTGAAAGCAATTTTGAATGGAGAGTGTGCGTACGACTCATTGGAATGTTGTGTAAAGCTAGCTGACACTGGATCCAGCTGCAGAGCCGGGTTCTCTAAATCATGTCTCTCTGGAATTGGGAGTTGCCAGGAGAATGACTCGTCTCTGACTGGAATGTGGCAAACATTATGTTTAGTGAAGGAGGAATTATAGTGTGAGGCTGATTTTCAGGAGGTAGACCCAGCCCATTAGTTCCACTAAAAGGAACTCTTCAAATTTGGCGTACCAACAAACTTTGGACAATGTTATGGTTCCACATCTTTCAGAACCACTAAGGGATAGCCTCTGTCTTCATATAGAGGCTGTCCCTCTATAGCCTCTGTTAAGCTTTGTGTGGGGTTAGCTCAGAAGAACTTGAAAGTCCTGACAACACTTTTGGAATTAGAGCAGAATTTGTTAGACAAGCCTTTTCATCCAACATCACTGTCTGGCCTTACAAATACAGTTCTAGATAAATGATGAGCGACTCCCATAATAACACTGTGACATCATATAAACCATTTTAAACACTTTTAGCAATATTATGTGTTTATTTTGGACTTAAAATGTGCTATTAATTACAGGGGCTTCATATACAATTAAAAACTAAGCTAATTTGTAATTTTAATTATTCATCATAATTTAATTTGCTGAGATTAGTTAGTACTAGGGGAAGGTGTAAGAATTTGGACTAAAAAACATTTACCTACAATTTTCTGCAAATTAAATGTTGCAGATTAATAAGATATTGATCAGTGCAAAAGAGTTCATTACTGTATACAACTTGAATGTTTAGGTTATGAAGGAGATAACTGCCAGGTGGATATAGATGAGTGTGAACAGCATCCATGTGAAAATGATGGAGAGTGTTTCCAGCGCTCCGTTCTCCAGAACTATGGGACGCTTTCTGAACTGACAACAGCCAACTTCAGCTACAACGTAGCAGCCGGCTTCATTTGTCACTGCGTGCCAGGATTTGCAGGTAAGCTTCAGATCATCTGCAAAAACATTCACTTTTCTTTATTCACAGTCTCTGTTTCTGATCAAAGTGTCCCTCTAACAGGAGAAAACTGCTCAGTCAACGTGGACGAATGTGAGTCTGCTCCGTGTCATCATGGCGGGAGTTGTCAGGATCAGATCAACTCCTTTCGATGTGTGTGTCCAGAGGGCTTCACAGGTAGGAGAAACCTCTTATCTGCTGTCCTTATCTCACCTCCTAACAGAACATTTATTCTGAGCTGCACCCAACACATGGCTGTCAGCTTTATCGCAATCGTACATTTATTTTCCAGTATGGGTGAAAGAGCCATATTTGTTTGCACATATGGGAAACAAAAACTACACCTCTTTCACTTCCAGTGGTTTTATTAGGATCTACTAAAAATCAAGAGGTCCTAATTAGATTATAGTGCATAAAAAGAATGCATAATAGATTATACTTTTTTAGGTAACACTTTATTTTTATGTGGTGTTCATAAGACAGACATGACACTGTCATAAACATGACATAACATGTGTCATGAACATGAAGGAGTCTTTATGAATGTCTATGACTGTTATGAAGTGTCACTCGCAAAATTATGACACTTTTAATGCAAATGTGCTTTAAATGTTGCATTAAAAGAAGGCATTAAAAGTGCCTTCTTATTTACACCCCATCAAATAAAGTGATACCCATGTTTAGTATTAAGTAAAACAGAAGTCAAAACAGCAAGACTGTGTAAAAACAGCCCTGATTCTATGAGTCTGAGCCACATAACTGCACAAATATAATAATTTCAATTCCCTTTTTTTTGTACAGCACCAATTCACAACAAATGTATTCTTAACCCTCTCCAGGCAGATGTTGCAGATTTGCAACAGCTAAATGCTGTTGAAATGCTGTTGCAATGCTGTTGAAATGTCTTTCAAAAAAAAGTCTGAATTGTATATTACTACCCCATATGATCATGTTCTCCAAATATCACATTTTTCCTGCAACTACAACTTAATTTGAGCCTGAGATGGTTAAAGCACTTTACCAAAAAGTCAGTTCAGTCGTACAGACAGATTCAGTCATTTAGGTTCAATCTGATTTGATCAAACAATTAGTCCAGTCCAGTATTTATTTATTTATTTTTGTTTATTTAAGGATCCCCCTTCAGTTGCTACTGTAGTAGAGACTGTACTATGGACAGTCACCAGATAACTGTTTTTGGACATTTTCTGTCTCAGTTTCAGAAATATTTTTCTACTTTAGCAAGGCACTCTGAACAGAATAGTCTGTTAGTCACCATAGTTACCAGGAACTTCTCAACCAGTCAATAAAGGGTTAATGCTCTTCCTGCTAATTATTCCTCATTGCTAGTCAACCCATTAATTCCTCATTAGAAGAGATTAGTCACTTTATCACTCAAAACAGAAAGACACAGAACAGCTGATGACCCTAAAATAAGACACAAAAACATTGACTCCAGACCAAGGAAGTCAGTTTTTATCCAAAGAATAAAAGGCTGCTTCACCCATATTGTTATGACTTTGAGATGTGCAGGTCACAACACAGAAGAGGACAGGACGGGTGAGAGAGCATATGTTATAGATAAACATTGCTGCAAACAACAAAGCCAATACATGGAGCCATATGCCAGCATCCATGTTGGATATTAAGTGGGGGTCTGTAAGGAAACTTGTCAGAGGAGGAGGATTAAAGCAAAGCTGCTTAGGACCCTAATTAAAGTCTGATGAAAACACGACAATTTAAGCAGCAAAACACGGACCTGTTTTAGTTGATTTGTTCTGCTGTTATCAGCCAGGATTTTCTACAAAGCAGGGAAGAGCAGAAGAACCTTTAAAAGGTTTTTATAATGTTAACTATAGTTAACACTGTAATAACTACACCATAATAACTACAGTACTAACTGTAGTTATTATGCTGGCGTTCTCATGGACTCATTGACTTGCATATAAGTGTTTTTGGGGCATTTGCGACAGTTAAAGGGTTAAAAAATGTGTGGGCCTCATTTTTTACCTTTTTGTCTTGAAAATCTGACATTTGTCTTCTTCCCTGGCCAAAGTCTTCATGCATATCATTTATTTTTATACTTCATTCAATTCAATGATTAATTAAAGCAGACTGAAAAAACCCTCCAAATCTCCAATTTGTCTTGGTTCATATTTTCTAAAGAAGACAAAAATAACTTTGTGTTTCAGATTAAGATTATGTTTGGTATTACAACAACAAATAATAAGATTCATTGTGAAATATGACATTTTTTTTATTGTTCTAAACAAATGCAAATGTCTTTTACACACATTCTAAAGAATCATGCAGTGACAAAACTTAAAAGGCTCTACAATTAGTTGAACATGTTGGCCTAAATATGTTGTAATTTTCCTGCTAACTAAATAATTGTTATTTGTGATACTTCAAAACTCCTAATTACTTCAAAAAATGTATATATTTTTTAATATTTTTCACCCATGAAGGTCGGCATTGTTTCACCTGCTGGGTGAATGATGAGGTTGTGTCCATTCTGTACTGGAATCTACAGAGTAAACAGGAAGACTAACTTTACCTCAGTTGTTGTTTATCATTGTATGTTTGACTGGAGTAATTTTAGACAATGCCACACTGAGTCGATGTTGAGTGTAATAAAATAAAATATAGTGAGGTGAGTCTGCATCGCTTCCCATGTGAAAAAAGAAGAGCACAGTGGTAAAGAGCGTACATTTGTGCCTTCAACATTTTTCTCCAGAAGACTGAGTAAATTGTGCCACTTTTCAAAGAGATGTAGTTGTAGGGTTTCTTTTTTGTCTTTGACTAAAGACCATGAGCCATTTCTTCTGCTAGTGCATTTGTTTTGGTTGTATTTACCCAGAATGCTCTTCTCACTAGTGCACTTCCTGCTTTTGAAGTGGTCTCTGATCAGCTTGGCATTCACACATATATTCTAACTACGCCAGAGTTCATTGTTGGGACAACTTCTTACCTCTAACAGATTAAAACATATCCCATTTCCTGTCTGTGGAAAAAAATAAGGACCTTGTTAAATGTAAAAAAGACAATCTGGTGGCAACGCTGATGAAAAATTTACAGAGTTGAAAAAAGAGGTTTCTATTGCTCAGCTGAAATCTTAACTCTCCTAATGTCCTTCATTTACCAAGCAGCGGCTTTGAACTAAGACAAAGAAACTTGCAATGTTCTTGAGGATTCTATGAACCTTTTTTTTTTTTTACCATGAATGTTGCTCGTAAACAGTGATGGCATAGTTACTTTGAAAAAGTAACTTTAATCAGATTACTGATTACTCCTTGAAAAAGTAACTTAGTTA